>JAVCKT010003627.1:26747-46486 GCA_032273925.1 Rhynchotus rufescens
ACCCCAGGATCCCGTTGGCCTTCTTGGCTACCAGGGCACACTGATGCCTCATGGTCGACTTGTCCACCATGATGTCCAGGTCTCTCTCTGTGGAGCTGCTCTCCAGAAGGTCAGTCCCCAGCCTGTACTGGTGTCTGGGGTTATTCCTCCCCAGGTGCAGGACCTTGCACTTGCCCTTATTGAATTTCATAAGATTTCTCACCACCCAGTTTTTCAGTCTGTCCAGGTTCTTCTGGATGACAGTGTACTCCTCTGGGGTATCAGCTACTCCTCCCATTTTTTCCCAGTTTTTCCTCCCTCCCTTCATCTAGATCATTGATGAATAAATTGAACAGGACCAGACCAATGACCAACCCCTGCGGGACACCACTAACTACAGGCTTCCAACTGGACTCAGTGACACTGATCACCACTCTCTGAACTCTGCCATGCAGCCAGTTCTCAATCTACCTCACCCTCCACTCATCTATCCCACACCTTCGGAGCTTGCCCAGGAGGATGCTGTGAGGGACGGTGTCAAAAGCCTTGCCGAAGTCCAGATAGACCACATCCACCACTCTCCTCTCATCTGTCCAGCTAGTCATTCAATCACAGAAGGTTATCAGGTTAGTTAAGCATGATTTCCCCTTGGTGAATCCCTACTGACTATTCCTGAGCACCTTCTTGTCCTCCATGTGCTTGGAGACAACAGCCAGGATGAGCTGTTCCATTCACTTTCCCAGGGACAGAGGTGAGACTGACTGGCCTGTAGTTTCCTGGGTCCTCCTTCTTGCCCTTTTTGAGGACTGACGTGACATTGGCTTTCTTTCAGTCCTCAGGCACCTCCCCCATTCTCCAAGACCTTTTGAAGATGATGACAAGCGGCTTAGCTATAACATCCATCACCTCACACAGCATCCTGGGGTGCACCCCATCAGGGCCCACAGATTTGCGGATATCCAGTTTCCCTAAATGCTCTCTGAATCTCTCTTCCTTTACCCAAGGCAAGTTTTTCTCTCTCCTGGCTTCTTCTCTTGTCCCTAGGTCTGGGATTCCAGAGGTCTGCCTTTGGGAAACACTGAAGCAAACAAGGCATTCAGTAATTCTGCTTTTTCTGTGTTTTTCATAACCAGCACACCCATCCTGTTCACCAGCAGACCCACATTTTCCCTAATCTTGCTATTGCTATAATTGAAGAAGTTCTTATTATTTTTAATATTCCTTGCCAGATTTTGTTTCAAACCTGCCTTGGCTTTCCTTGTTGCAGCCCTGCATTCTCTCAAAGACAAATAAATATCTAGAGGATAAGACCTATAATGAATGTAAGATTAAGGGAATAAGCAATATTTTTAAAATAGGATTGAGAGGAAACTTCATAAATGTCTTCCAGTATGTAAAAGTTTTCTTGCAAAAATAATTGTCTATGTCATTAAATTTTAGGTCAAAATTATTAGCAAAGAAGATTTGGGGTCAATATAGCAGAAGCTCTCAAAGAGTGAGGAGTACAGAGCACCAAGACAGGTGCATGGAGGTTCAAGATAATACACAGAATTATCAAGGCACCCCTCCATTGAGTCGCGAGGTTCAGATTGGATCCCCTTGCTTTCCAAACTCCTTCCAAGAGGAGTCTGGGTGTGTCTGGATCCAATCCTAGTCCCAGACCCAGTAAACAGTTTACGACTAAGGGATTTTATGCACAGTTACAAAGTAAGGTTTACAAGCTCAGAAAGAAAGCATGCTATAGTCACTTACCACTTGCCATTTATTGTGCTCCTAAAGGCCAAGGAGTATCCTTGAGAGATGTCCCTGCTCAAGGGGAGATCCTGGCATGCAGCCTGCTGCTATGCAAGAAGAACTCAATGGGCTCTCAGGCTGTCCCCATATTGATGAGATAAGACACCTGAACAGGGCTACATGTAAGTCAGGTTGAGCTGGGAAGGAGCACATCCATCGCACAGGGGTATCTGACAAGATGATCCACGAGATCCAGTTATATGTTGTCCTGGACTCTCAGATCATGTAGTGTATGCTACCAGTTCTACCTCATTCAACAAAATGGTGGCCCCTGCCATGTTACTGCTCAAATACACATCTGGAATGCAATTGTCATACCTCCTTGTTTGTGGTCAACAAGACTTGCACTGAAGGTCTGTAGATTCAGAAGAAACAAAAGGTTGAACTCCAAAGTCTCCCTGTTTTACTTATATATTGCACTTAGGGAAAATATTTTTCAGAGTACCCAGGCAAGATAGATAGTGAGTACAGAAGAACTGTAAAGAGTGGAAGCCTTCATTTTTGTATGATGGAGGCTTCAAAAGATTTGAAGATAAAATACTGATCCTTTAAGAACAGGCTAGTGATTAACCAAAATTAATCTGTGATTTCTAAAATTGATTGAGGTATAAATGATAGTGAAATCTCTATGTATGTCAGTTTATTGCTTATTACTAGAGAGTAAACATTTTATGGGCTGGTAATAATAGACTTTCTGTCATGCTTGAATTCACTAACATTATCATTCATTCTATTCACTATTAGTGCTACGTCTTCTTTTTCGACTGTTACAAACATGATAAAAAGTTCCTTGAGGTACTTCGGAAGATCAGTAATTAACAGGCATAACAGAATCTCTTGAGACTAAATGAAACCTACCCAAACTTTCATATTCAAAAAAAAAAATTTGTAAGGTTTATAAATATTTAACTTTTCCTCTTTAAAATATTAAAACATTGCTTAGTATTGATAACAGTAGGTATGTGAGATTTCTTCCAGTTTTACTTTTCCTATATTCTATGCTTCTCTTCATCTCTGACGTTTCTGCACGTGACCTTAACCAAATGTAGGAGAAATAAAATGTTCACAAAAAAAGAGTTACTGTCTGCAGGACTTGCAACTTGATCAAAATCACAAGGAAGGTCATTCCCCAGATAGTTTTTAGGCTAAAATTTTTTAAGTATTTGGATTAATAGCCAAATTTTTGAATTGGCTATGATTACCTGGAATTGCAGGAAATTGAACTAGCTGACCTGATGAGTCTGTTTGATACTGTGGTTGTTCCTGTGAATGATCAAACCAAATAGAACCTACAGACAGATGAGACTTTCTCATTAGGAACCCAAATGTATTTCTTCATAGGACAATACATGCTATTTTTCAACAGTCAATTCCATGCAAGAAATATATTTTATGGTATATGAGCCCAATAAAAACTAACTCAGCTTGAAAGCTGAATTTCAGTTTTCAAATAATTTCAATGAAATGACTGTGAAAGACCTACACACCAAGAATTATTCATAGAAATTATTCAGACAATAGTTCCAAATAACCAACAAATGTGAGAAAACTGCAAGCTATTAACATACAATTCACACTCTGGTAAAGAGGCAGTGTATGAAACAAATTATTCAAGGCAAAGGGTTTTAGTGTAAAGTTTAACTCTAAACAGTGTCTTATCAGCAGCATCTTTTCCATAGACAAAACCATGGATATGATATCTTCAGTACAGCATGACATACATTGGCCATTTCCTCAGACTGACCCATAAATACCAGACACCAAAATTTACTGCCTAAATCAGGGTGTGACTTTTCCTAGAACCTCTTTATAGACAGCAGAAATGGAAAGAGAGAGAGACTTTTTCAAGGTACCAGTCAGAGCATCCAGTTTGGGCTCATATTCTTTTTCACCATCTGGAGGAGACTATAAGGGAAACATGAGTCTAAGTTACTATTTAGACATTTACATTAAGGACCTAAAGTGAAGTATTGTGAATATGCATAATTATGTCATGGACCAAAAAGTAGAAACTACCAAAAGGGACAAGTCCAAAGTTCACTTTGCAGCACAGAGAACCTGTCAGCAAGGACAGCCAACATGAACCTGACTTTCCGGCAAGTAATCTCAATAAAAAGACTGTCACTCTTTCTTGAATACAACCCAACTTCATAGAAATAATGATTCTGGAAAACTACAGTCCAGGCACGGCCAAGTACAGAGCTATAGAGATATACAGAACCAGTAGCAAAATCCCTTATTTACTTATAGGTAGAGGTATGGAGATGAGTAGCATCACCATTCTCCAAACATCTGAATATATACATTCTCCAAACATCTGAATGTATATATGACTGAAACAGAGGCATTTCCACTCTGGACCAGGCCTTCTGCCCTGCCATTTTCCATCTGGAACTTTTACACTGCCAACCCAGCTCTACTCTCATGTCATTTGTGTGGAAGGAAGACCTACTAGACTAACAATTCTCGCTCTAGCCTTGTTGTGTTTTGTTCCTCATCTGTCACTTTCAAGATCTGGACTTTGGACATTACTGATTTGTCCATGACACAAAACACAATGTGAGCAATTAGGCAGAATCCACTGGTGATACTCACTTTTCCTAATCATGCACCTGTAATTCGCAAGTGCCTTGCAGTTGGCACTGTTATTGAGCCTTGATAACTTGTGGTCAACTAAAGGTCATACGGTTCTTTGCCCAAGAAGAGCTGTACTAGTAACAGCATCTTGGCCAAATTTCATGAACATTATCTCACCAAGCTCTCCCTGCAGAATCACTTGAAAGGGTTGTTCTTCCTCACTTCCTGTCTTAAAATGGCATATGGTATTGTGTGATCTGATAAATAGCATTGTACATCTTCCCCTACGCTGTTAAGTAGTGAAATATTTTCCCATCTGTTTCAGTTTCAGGATAAAACCAGCCTGATAAGGTTCCTAGATTCTTTTCTACACTGTCCAGGACTGTGGAAATCGCTGAAAGGCTAACTGAGTTTTTGAGTTTATGTCTTTTGAGGAGAATTTTCACAAAGCAGATTGCCCTGTTTCAGCACTACCAAACTAGATTCTGCACCTCGGCTTCAGATCTAGACTTTAAAATAGACGTTACACCTGAAGTGGAAATTTGTTCCAATTTCTTGTTCGTGTGCAGGCTGGTTTTTATTTTCCAAAAACCAGTTTCCTCTTCTTTGCTGGCTGGATCTGCAAATGCTTAAAGAGGCACCTAAATTTTGCTCATCAGGCTCAGCTTAGCTAGAAACAGATTAGGCAGTAAGATGAAAAATCAACCCTTTATTTTCCAGAAAGATTTTCTTGCTAAAGCTGTCCAGAAAAGGTGTAATGCCAGCTCCCATCCCTGCCACACACAGCTGAGATTATGGCAGAGGAGATGTTCACAGTCTCCAGCATAGAATCAGTTTAAGGCATTTAAGGCACCCTGTGAGCACCAGCTGAAGGCTGCAGCCAAGGCAGCTGTTATAGTATGTGGGAAAAGGAGTTGGAGATTTAAACCAACAAGGCAGCTTAAGTGAGCATTTGGAACCAGTTCACAGTGTAGACACCTCTTCTTCAGTGACAGCTGCACCTTGGGAAGGAAAACGGAGTCTACACTTGCACTAAAGCCTGAGGCATACAAAAGAAAATCAGAACAGTGTCTTACAATTGCCAGCAAGTTCTGTTACTGTCTTCACAATATACTCCCCTCACCAGACCATCATTAGGGAGCACCACATGTGTGTGGCAGACATCACACCAGACACAGCTGTTGGCAGCTCCTCACAAATGGAATAGGCTAATGTCACTCCTCCACAGTTTAATTGGGAAGGGATAAAAAGGGAGGAAAATACATTTAAAGGCCAAATACACACTCACCTACACACGTATCTTTCAGAGAAGAGAAAGGGCGGAAGTTTACAAGAAGCACTGGGCCTTCTCTCCTATTGTCCCCTGGAGGAATACACTTGCCATGGCAAGTCTCTGCTTCTGTCAGGCCACAGAAGGATGAACAAGGCTTGGAAACTCTTTGCACAGTAATAATCCTTCATAAAGTCTTCCTATACCTATACCCACTCCTCCAGAGCTTTGAGCAGCCACGTGGACAGGCCAAGTGCAATGAGGCTTCCCTTCTCAGGCCCAAGCCAGAAGACATTTTAGCACAGTTTTAAGGATATAAAGAACAACTACACTTACAACTGAGTTCAACCGTGCAGATATACACAGCATGTGTGACCCCATACAAGTATCCTTAACCTGTGAGAATTTCATAAGGCCAGGAGAAAGAAATTTGCCTCATCTTTCCCTCTTCCCTGCTGAGAACAGCTCAGATCCCTAGGGTTTTCCACTTGCTGTCTCTTCTCCATTGCCCTTTGTCACAGGAATGCAGGACATAATCATGCACTATCAGAATTACTTTTCAATGCCAAGATCAACGTCGTGTTCTCCTCACAAAGGCGGAGACTTTCATATTTGCTGCAATATATAAAACATAGCTTCCCACAGTTAAAACAATTTGGCAGAACTCTGCCTAGTAACACTGTCATCAACACAAAGAAATCTGTTTGATTTCATACCAAACTTTTTGTCTACTGTATTAACATCGCTTTTATTCTCCTTCTTTATATAATTTGGCAGGCTAGTAGCACTGAGAAGACACAAAGTTCCTGTTGTGTTAAGAGACTAGGCAAACACATGGAAAACTCTCACTGCCTCTTCCAAGGCATAAAGTCAGCAATCAAAACCACACATTAACTTCCCAGTTTCAAAATTCTTCTAAGAATACTACAATATTTCATTGTACTGCCCAAAAAGATCCCAAGAAAACTGCCAGGTATAATGGCTCTGCCTTTGCTGCAAAGCTCCAGATTTTGTTTATAATAGATTCACATTTGGACGTATTGCATGGTCCTCAGTTCCCATGTTCCAAACGCAACCAACAGTGGTGATGATGCTCTTTTCATCCCTGCGTGAGTTATTGTTCCATTAGCAGCCTGAACTTGGAAGTTCGCTCAGGCTGCAGCAATAACAAGACAGATAGGTCTTTATGAAATCTACACTATTAACACTATTTGTTTTGCCATGAGTTGACAACTTTAGTAAATTGCTCATAATTGGCTATCAAGGAAAAAACACAGCTCTTCTCGCTATTATTATGGTATTGATTTTCAATAATTGCTTTTTCTTTTTCAGAGGATGGCATGGAGTGTATGTGTGCTTTTATTTTGTACAGAATACAACGCGGCTATATGGGTCTGCTCCATGTCTGGAAACTCACTGTAGCAAGAAACACATAAAATGCACACCAAAAGTAGCTGCAGTAAAGATTTTTTTTCTTTTTTTTTTTCTCTGGGATTATATTTTAGCATTAAAAGAAAGAATGGAATTAACCATGTAGCTAAACACGATGGCAACCCTGTAGGATATTCATGTTAGTCAAAGGCTGAAATGCATTAACATTAAAAAACTCCATAGGGTTATTTTAAATATTCATTAGGAAATTTACAAGCTTTGGTATAATGGCTGAGGACTCCAGTGTTTTCATAATTGGGAGCCAGACCAGTGGAAACTTTCTCAGCCATGGGAAAACAATGTGGCCCAGTTTCTGTTCCCATGTAAGAAATTCTTGATTACACTCTCTAGATATTAATCCCCTGAACACATCCACATCCAAATACCTGATATTACATTATTGTTATGTGGCACCATGCATTATCAGCTCTTCTGCTTGATTCCTTTTTTCTTTCTTCTTTTCTTTTTTTTTTTTTAATATGCAGTCATGCCCATGGCCCAAAATACGGCACTCTTCTATTCTTGTTTCAGATGAAAGGGACAATGTTGCTGGGAAGAATGTAAAGAGTGTCTAGTGTCTCTCAACAGGTAAACAATTCAGAAAATTTGCTGACAGGCAGCAGCATTTAAAATAAACTGAGGAAAACTGTCAGCAATCTTATTTAGAAAAGACTCACTCAAAATTCAATTAGCTCAAGATTACCAACTGATCCAGCAAAAGTGTGTCTTTGGTACTCTTTTATTTTACTGCTTTTTTTTTCCTTTTTTTTTTAGTTATTCATAATTTCTAGGCTATAAACTTGCTAGAGAGTCAGCATCTGGTCATTTTTCTGACCTCTGCTTTCTCGGAGAACAGAATTGTCTGAATTCTCACTTCTTCACTTTCTTGTTCAATAGATGTCAAACAATCACCATGAAAGACTGGGAAAGGAGAGTTCTGAAGATTTACCCCTCCCAAGAGATCTTTGCCCAGATTTGCTATAAAACTCAGTGTAATCTTTGATCTTCCAGTGACTTGTACGCTTCTCTGTTACTTGAAACCCAGCATTATTATTAAGCTTAAGTAGATTGCTTTAAACTTCTAAAATATTTACTCTCCTGCCTCCCAATGGGATGTTAACAATAAAAAATAGCGAAGGCTTCTACATTTGTTTTTACTTTACATAAACGAATTAAGCAGTCTCTACTATACTCGTTTAGACCCACAATAATGTAAACTGAAGCAACATAAAAGAACTTCCAGATCCATGTTTACAGAATAGAAATCCTACAATTTTTGGAGGGAGAAGTTTGAAGAAGGTGCCTAACTCCTCTTTACTTTCTTGACTGCAAGCAAACTTTGATAGGCCTTTCTGTTTGTAGGGAAAATGTGTGACGCTAACAGCTCGGTTGTTTGCTTTTTGTATTTTTTCAAGCAAGTTCAAAGGGACTCACTTGATTGTAACTCTTATCCCTCCCCCACCCTTCATCCTTCATAACCATTGTTTAATGAATTTTTATTAGAAAAGCATGGCTGCACTTATGAAAAAAAAAATCTGTCTTTGAAACCAGGAGGAGAGTGTGTTTTCCCTGGCATTAGCCTGTTAGTTTTTAATATCAGGTTTGCACTGTAGTTGACTTCTGGTGCATTTTGGAACCATAAGCCAACAAAGTGAAGCTAATGGGAAAGGAAATAATACAGGAGAAGAGAGCCCCTTTTGAAGTGTGGGCCGGAAATCTGCACAACTCTCTTCTCCTCCTTCTCCCTGCTTCTTCCTCAATCCCCATCCCACATCCCATGGGGACCCGCTCTCCTCATGAAGCGTGCTTCTTGTGCACTTCTGTCTGCAGGATGACAGCAAGTAAAAACAATAGCTCACTAGGAGCTTCTCAATTAGCAAAACTTCTGGGGAAAATATCCTCTGGTCTAGAAAAGACAAACAAAGCAGTAAACATAAGGAATGAATAAATTCAGGATTCAGTTATGTACTTCTGCATAAGATATGTTATCTTACAGCAAATTATCTACTGCCATATGCCTGCTGTACAGAGTCTTGGGAAATGAGCAACGTATGCACATGGTACGTCTCTGTCCAGCAAGGAGAGTGGAGCATGTCACAGGTGCTCAGAACGAATCACACCTCATCATACTAAAACCAGGAAGAATAAATTACCACGCAGAACCTCCACCATGACCTACTGGTGATAGAAAGCATTGCCAGATCATAGTTACAGATTCTGTCCCAGGTATTTGCTGTGGCTCACTCTTTGATGGCAGTCCTCACAAAGCTTAGTTTGTTTGTATGACTGTGAGCAGTCCAGGGTAATGCTGGTTGTCCATTTTCATTTTCCTTTAGTTATAGCTTTTAGTGTTTCCAGGAGAAATAAGATGGCCAGTAGGAGGACAGTATAGAATTTGGAGATATGCCTACTTTGTCTACCTCGTTGCCTACTTTGTCACATACATTTGTGTCTGCGTGTGAAACTTGAGCTAGTTATTTCATCCAGGATTCTCAACAATTTAATGGAAATGAGGTTCTAAATTGTCTTTGTGATTTTTTTCTGCAATGCTAAAGTTTAAATATCCAGTTGTAAAATTAAGTAATCAAACTTTCCAACCATGCAGCAGTACTTCTGAGGAAAATGTGTTAAAAAGCAACACTGTGGATCATTTAAGTGTCAAGAGACCTGAAAAAGAGATATAACGCAGAGAAAAACAGACCACAGATTTTAAAACTGACAAACATGAATCAGAAATTTGTCTTGTCCACTTTTCTTGAATTCAAGGGCTAGCATATTGGAAAATGGAATTACAAGAACCATGGCTAAAAAGGGAAGATAAAATGCCAGAAACATAACATATGCCAATAATTAGGGCTGATTTTGTACCACAGTGGTCCAAAATGGCATACTAGAACCTGTTTTCATCTACATTAGAATTCTAACATCTTGTTCTTACATAATACAATATCCTTTTGACATATTATCAGAACTGATTTACTTGAAACTTCTCATGGTTGTCACTTCAAAAGCACAGATGGAACATCACCTAGCCAGTTATTCATTGTCTGAAATCACATGCAGAAAATACACTATGAGCATTTGTGCTTACTACATGGTGCAGTTCACAAAAGTACCTGGACTCCTACTTGTAAGAAGAACCAATGGAAGAAACTAATGTGGCCAGACAGAGGCTACATTAGTGGCCAAACAGAGGGTTATTGCCTCACAATGTCATAGTATTTTTCAAAACTAATTCCTCCATAGCACTAACATTATGGACTTGTTATCCTAAGTAAACCTTTTTCCCTCCAGCAAGAATGTGAATATGAGTTGAGATAACTTCCTGCTGTTTCTTAGCTCCTGCATTTACTGGTGACAAGAGGTGCTAGGTCAATAGGACACAGCACTGCAGACTTGCTGAGCTATTCCTCTGTTCCTGGTAAGAGAACTGACAAATTGTTAAAAGTAGAATCCTGTTCTCTTCAAGGACTGAACATACTCATACACTGCAATTACGTAATGAGAAAACATAATAAACAGGAAGCAATAATAGAAAACTAGACAGCAGCCCATCAGAAAGTCTGCTAGGTACACTTTACATTTCCATGTATTTTTTATACTTCTTCACAATAATATCATTGCACAGTAGCTGGGTGGTACTTTTCACATTCAGGGTGTCAAAATAGCATTTGAAGAACAGTATCTAAGAGTTAGTTACCTTAGATCGCCCTTAAAGCTGATGAAAAGAAAGTGGACCCTTCTAGGAGCCAAGTTATCTCCTCCAGAAGCAGAAGCCACGTGAATCCTACCCTAAAGTTTTTCTTGGTTCCATTATCTATACAGCAATCACAGAGTGACTAGCTCGGATGTAAACGGCAACAGGGTGGATGTCTGTGGCATTGAATCCCATCCCTGGAGAAGAGATCTTAGGAGGAGGTCTGAAGAACAGGGCAGAGACTGCACAGGTGCTAGTACACACATTGCCTTGAAGAGCCTGTAGTGTCAGTGGAGCTGTGACAGCAGCGCTTAACTCAGTTTGTAGAGGGTCTATGTGCACTGATACATTTATTATTTATATATTTACACTGGCAACCTCCCACTGCCCTCCAAATGCATCCTCATCGTCAAGCTGAGCCTAAAGATACTAAATGGCCTGAACCCATTTGCCTCTACTGTAGCACTGACTCAGCCCACAACCTTGATGGTAGCACCTGGTGGCACTGATCAGTCCTTCTGCCAGTAGGAACTGCAACCAAGACCATGTGCATGTGTAGAAGGAAAGGGACATTATCTGGAAATCATTGTTCTACCACTCACTTGCTGAAGTCACTCCTTGATCCAGGGGACTAGAAATCCAGAAGATATGAAAATCTAGCCAGGTAATGAGGGGGATTGTGTGCAGTGATGGGTAATTAATCTTGTGAGATCTGAGATATAGCAGTCATTGTTCTGACAGTATTGTCAGCTTTTTGCACACTGAGGCATCCAGGCATCTTACCTATCATTAGGCACTAATGCAGCTTCCCTGCAGACATGCTTTCCCCTTTTATTGACTACACCTGGAGACTCCCCATTCAAGCTGCTCCACCAGCTGCCTAACGTTAAGTAGGAAATATACAGTCCTGAGTTCCCAATTTAAACAAAGCCTACTGAAGCATAAAGTCCCTCTCTCCCTAGTGATTTCAGTAGGGTTTAGACTTTATCAAAGGAAAGAAAAATGACTTTGACTTGATCTCCTGTCTAGTAGGGCTACTATATCTCCCAGATCAAAATCAAACTGTCTTACTTTCAGGTCAGAGCTGGTTATTGTGTAGTTGCTGAGAGCTAACACAGTACTTGGAGTCTGTGCATGGGGTGAGTGTGTTGATCCAGCCATTGGCTGAGAGATGGACCTCTGTTTCTGGCTCACCTTTGGTAAGGTAAGCCATGTCTTCATCCACTCTGTAAGAACCTGCATGAAGACTGTAGAGTTAGTCCTGGGTCCAGAGCTGCAGATATATGTTCTTATTAAAACTGATATTGTAAGCCCACAGAATTCAAACCCTTTAAGAAAATATTATGGAGCAAAAAACCATGACTTTCCACCATTAAAAAGTGGTATGGAGGATTGGCTACAGAGGCTTAAAAAAAGACCTGCTTGGAAGGCATGAATGTATGGGTAGCCATGAGGGTGTAGTGTGCAGTGCTTATGCACGTAAGGAGACATTCATACTCAGGAAAGTGCTGAGGACAAATGCATTCAATACATAGCTGAAGCTCCCGCAAGCTCAGGGAGGCTAACTGGACGCATTTCATTTTCTGGCAGCCTCCAAATGCCATGGAACAGCTTAAATTTACCTTATATGACTTCGCTATGCCTTAGCTTCCCTTTAGCAAAAAAGGAAGCAGTAACATTTCCTATCTCCAACCAGATGCAGAGTCATTAACTTTCTGAGGCAGGTGGAGCCCTAAAAGTTCCTCACCTGATAATGGTCAAGTGACTGACATAAAATTGCCTCAAGTTGCCTCAGAAAACTATTTCCACATTAAAGAAGGCAGCAAGCAGATCAAGAAAATGATATAAAATCAGACAGCAAGTCTGAAGGTTGTCTTGACTGAAACATGACCATTTTACCTGAGTACTAGGCCAAAAAATATTTTATTAAAAAGCTTTGAGGTAAAGGCCATGTGCGGGAGCAGGGGGAGTTGTTCCACATTTTTGGCACAGAAAAGCTGGAAGAACCCTCACCTGATGTCATTTTGAAGTGCTCTGTAAATACACTAAATAAGGGGGTTTTTTTTCCCCCTTCACAAAATGAAAACGTATGCAAACCCTTAAAAAAAAAACCACCAAAACCTAAACACGTGAAAGCTCATGAAAAATTAGATGATGTGAAAAACCCTTTAAATCAAAGCAGCAGGTAAAGCTGGAAATAAAGTTATCTGTGGTTGAGATCTCTATGTACCACATTGGCAGTAATGCTTCATTTCCTGCAGACTGTAAGTAAATCAAAGACTAGTTTGGGTTTCCATATCTGTCTAAGATCTCATCTCCAAGAATGTATTATTTTGTCATTTCCCACATTGGAATTACCTCTGGTCCAAATTTGGATAATAGAGTATGATAACATATTAACAAGTAATAAGCATGAAATTTTTATCCATTTTAAAAGATATTACTGAGAAAAAATAACAAACACATAAAAAAGCCAGTGTTTCAAAAGAAATCAGCAATAGAACCAGGAAAACAAAAGACTTAGGTCAAATAGGAAAATGAAAGGAAAGCAAAGTATAGCTAATTGGTGACATTTTTGTAGCAAAAGAATGTAAGAAAAACTGCATACCTACTCAGGAAAAGTAAAACAGATGTGTGAAGTGTCTGTCCAAGCTATTGTTTTAGCTTTGAAATCTAAAATAGCTGACGTGATTTCATTCTAACATGGGATTAGTTTAGCAGACAGTTTGGATTAGCAGCAACATACATAAACATGCTACTCTTAAATATCTGAAATACTGAGCTTACAGGATGCAGGACAACAAGAACTGGAAAAACACTGATCTTAAACTTTTAAATTCTGAAACCAAACACATGCCCCTTTCACAGATATAAGGAATTAGCAAAAGCCTTTACCCTGAACACTATAATATGGGAAATATTTGTGATTATTATTTCACTGAGAAGCAGCTCAAGACCTGCTCAATGCCATAATTGCAGAAGATTATGAAATATTTTACACCTAAGCTATTTTAAGAAAAAGAAGGATAAACTCATATTCTATTCATATCTTTTGCAAAAAGAATTCATGTCACTACTACCAAAGAAGAGAGGAAAAATATATAACTAAAGAAAGTGTTTATCTAATATGTTTTCCAAACAGAAACAGAGATTAGGATGAAGAGATCTGAGGAAGGGAAGCATCTGGGCTGGTAACAAGAAAGACACTAAGACAAGAAAAGAACCCTGTAGGCAAGTGGCTCTCTTTCAGTGAGCAATCACTAGCTTTTATTTCATTAATGTTCACAGACTTTGGGGAGATTATACAGGAACTTGTATAGTGCCAACACTGTAAAGCTGTGTGTTATATGATTCTAATTTCATAGCACTTTCTGTAACAGTCATTTTGCTACTCTTAGAGGCTAACAGTAATATGCATCCTCAGTAGATTTTGAGATCCCTTAAATCAGTAGAAAGACTGATTTCAGTTCAGTCCCTAAATTCCTGCACAGTGTGTCTGTAAGGATAGCCGTACTGGAAGGGTCTCCCCTAGGAAAAGAGTACAGCAAGGAGGAAGGGAATGTACCATTCTCCACACCAATGATGAATAGGCTCAACCCAGCAGACTTGAACTGCAGCAAGAAAAGTTTATGTTAGACATTAAAACTGGTTCTAATGAGAAAGATACAGAAATATTAAGGAGACCACATTAGTGGAGGTCTGTAAATTGAACTAGACAAACCTATGTAAGGAATGGCTTGGGAAGACAGAGCCTATCTTGACATAATAGCACAAACTACGTGGCATGCGAGGTCCCATCTCTATTTCATGGAATAATATTCATCTGATCAGATATTGACAATTACACTGGATACATCAACTGCAGAGCAGCCAGAGCCTAATGTAAATTATTCTGGAGGATTTACACCTCACTAAAACCAAGAATGTTTAGAAAGGCATTTGTCTGCATCTGTTGCATCTGTCTAGAAACACGGCTGCGGTAGAGAGTTACTGACAGAAAGCTCCTGCAGGTGCAAGACAGCAGGCTCCTGAAGAAGTTAGTGAATCACAGGTCAGCAAAACATATCTCCTAGACAGACAACTTGCAGATAAATGCACAGAGTATCAAAGTAAAAAATATATTAAGAAAACAATAACAAAGGACACTTTTTCATCATCTTCTGTGAAGAAAAAAAAAAGATTTTTTCAGAAAGAGTAAGCAGAAAAACAGAAACAAGACAATGTTTTATATAAAGCTCATTTTTGGAAAGAACATATAAGAGTAATGCATCTGAGACATTTTTTTTTCCCTTGAATTGTCACCAGTCAGGACAGCTGTGGCCTTTGCCAACAGAGAGGAGAGTTGCATGGAATCCTAAAACCTTGCCAAGGAAATGAAGCAGAAAGAATATAATGCAAGGCAACAAGGTCTAGCTTCAGCAACTTGAAAAATAAAATAGGAGAAATATGTTGATGGCATCTAGGGGAGACTTTCAGCAAAGTCCCCATAAACCTTGATAGCACCTGCCTGTCTCATCTTATTCTGGATAAGAATAAATATTGGAATCTTCAGTATACCTGAAGTTCCCTCAAGGGGAACTAATATGGCAAGAAGAACAGATTAGAGAGAACTGCATTGAAAGCAGGATTATTTCATGGCAATTTTAAGGTAAGGTCATGGTAGTGTCCACCAGGAGAGTTCAGAGTTTTGAAGGCAGGTAGGTACAATGTAGCCCTGTAGCCTAGAGTAAATCTTGTCACTTAAACAAGGCAACTTTTCCACTAATTCTGCAAGTTCTCAACACTTTTTAGGTGTCATCTGTACTTGTCTAGGCTGAAGCATAGTTTTAGTGTGGTGAGCTGTAACAGCACTTTTCTGATGACCTGGTGACTGTTCTCCAATTTGTTCTTGTTAGGCTTTTATTTATTTTTTAATTACTTGATATAGTCATATTTTTATATAGAGACAGTAGTTACTATTTCTAAAATGAAATACAGGAAGGTTGATGATCTCTAAAGGTCCCTTCCAACCTTAAGGATTCTATGATTCCATGAAATATCTATAAACTTAAAATCATAACGTAGTGTAGAGGAGTACAGGTATGAGATGATAGCAGACCAGACAGAGGATGGTACTAGAGACCCTTGAGCTATTAATAATTAAGCATTACCAATGGTTAACTGTGGTTGCTGAAGAGCAGCAGCTTAGGCAAACATATGTCTGTGAGCCCTTTTCCCTAAGTCACCAGTGGAATGAGAAAAGCATATCCATAGTGATGTAGTAAGAGCTAGCATCCTCCAAACTTAGATATTTCAAGGAGGTGCCTTAAGGTGCCTTAATGTGGTTCAAAAGAATCAAAAGAACACATTTTTTAGAGTTTCTAAGCTGCCTGTTTGTCATAACTGAACCTCTCTCATGAAAAAAATATTCAGCATGGTCTCTGTGTATTCCAAAATAATTATTTCATTGGGAACTTGTTGGACACTAGCTGCTGTCTGAAAGAGGAAGACTGGTCCTTTGGATCTTTTCTTTCTGCGGTGACAAATTGCTTGGCTGTTTTTGCTTTTTGAATAAATTGTCTCCCCCTAAATGGGGTCCTCATGGAGAGGGAGTATGACAGAGGAAACAGCAGCAGTAAACCTAAAGTACTACCCAATAACTTAAAGTCACCAGCTTGAATCTAATGTCCTTCCAGCTGTAGGACTCATGCAACACAGGAAGCACATGAAAGAGTAAAATGCTGGAGAAGGAAGATGCAAACATTTACTCTGTAAAGAAGAATTTATGCAATCAAAAGCTGAAGCGTTTGTAAGGTCTTTGTTTGAAAGACTTTTATTTCAGTTAAGAGCAAGAGGATTTTAGAAGTACATTCAGCCTAAGTTTCCCTTGTATCTACTTTTATGCTTGTTTTACACCAAACTAGATAGGCCAGGTGGCCAAGAAGGCCAGCAGGACTAGGGAAATGATGGTCCCCCTTTACTCTATTCCGATGAAGCTGCACCTCAATTACTATGTTCAGTTTGGGGCCCCTCACTACAAGAAAGACATGCAGGTGCTGGAGCATGCCCAAAGAAGGGCAATGAAGCTGGTGAAGGGGCTGGAGCACAGACCTTACGAGGGGCGGCTGAGGGAGCTGGGGTTGTTTACTTTGGAGAGGAGAACGCTCAGGGAGACCTTATTGCTCTCTACATGAAAGGCTGTAGTGAAACTGGGGTCAATCTCTTCTCCAGAATAACTACAGATAGGACAAGAGGAATTAGACTCAAGCAGTAATAGGGGAGGTTGACATTTAGATATAGAGAAAAAAATCTACATGGAAAGAGTGGTGAAACTTTGGAACAGGCTGCTCAGGGAAGTGGTGGAGTCTCCATCCCTGCTCACCATCAGTATTCAAGAAATGTGTAGATGAAGCACTTAGGAACATAATTTAACAGGCATTGTACCAATGGGTTTGCTTTTGATCATCTTGAAGGTCTTTTTCAACCATACCAATTCTATCATTCTATGAAAAATGTACCAATGAGACATTTATGAAAGCATGGCTGCTCTTTTCTTCATCTGCTTCTTGCGGTTTATCCTTCAGGGGACCAAAGTGTATGCCTGTCCTAGGGCCAGGATCTTCACACTCACCTCATTCACGTGCATTTTTCTATGGGATGAGACTGGCAGTGAGGATCTGGCCCAAGGCTCAGACCTGACCTTTTCCTGTGGCAGACTTAAGTGGCACAACCTAAAAGTGGCAAATGAAAACAGACATCAGAGGGTGAGGCAATATTTGCATATGCTGCCTGCCTACCTTCAGCCCTGCCAGTACCTGGCAAAGCAGAAAGCAGAACATGAAAAAGTTTCCACTACTCTAGTGCATTTTTACTGGAGCAAAGACTGAGAGATATGTCTTATCGTTATTTTAATTAAAATGCAATATCATTTTGATTTGAACCACCACCTTTGATACTAAACTCAGCAACTTTATGTATCAGACTTGGGTAGAGATAAAAAATTAATGTGTTAAATAATTTAGGCATCAGAGAGAGTCCCATGACCATAATATAAACATATTGATGCTGGCAAGAAAACATTTATTATTAATTTTACATAAAAGCTACAGAGTTCCAGGTACTTTTTTTTTAATATATGCCAAAGTTTGTAGGCATGCAGAGTTTCATGGAAATTAGAACTTATTTATTAGTATCAATCTATATTTACATTAAGAAAAGTAATCATTATGCAGAAGAAGAAGGATTGTCCTAAGTTTTCTATGTATAACTGGCCTGAAAATGCATCTTTAAAAATTTTAGGTGCTGCTGCAGTAGATGAGTAGGTGTTTACAGTGAGGATTAACTTCCCATTTTTTGAATTGTCATGGCAATGCCCCAGTTCTCCTATAAAATCTTGAATAGATGCTGATTAAAATGTTGGTTTTTTTCTGTGTCTTTCTTAGCTAGAACGATGACTGCACATCTACATAATATCTGGAATGTGTCTATGCATACATACATACATACAATATGGGCAAACACATGCATCATATAAATATATATATATTTATTCAGGAGACTGTATTTGTGTATAGGATGAACAACAGTGTAGTAAACATCAAGTCTGCAAGAAAGAATCCGCATATTTTTGTTGCTATTAATAATCACTTGGCAAGTGGCCATTCTTGAACTTTTGCTTTTAGTAAACATCTTTGAATGGACATTTAGTTTCTGAATGCTGCAGCTTTAAATGAAGAAATACCTTGCCTACTCTCATTTAAATTCAAGCACAGACACTACAGTAAGTCATTCCCATCCAGATCTAGCCCAAATTTCCAAATAAAGGGTTTAGTGCCAAAATTTTAGACACCCAAAATTTGGAGTGAAAACCAGCATCTTTATATTTGTTTTTCTTATTCAGCGTTTTCCTTTTCTGAAATAACAGTAATTGAGGTAGAACAGGCCGGCCAGCCCTGAGCCCCAACTCTGGCAGCTATGCAATGCTGAGCGAAGCAACTGGAAGGCTTCGCTGAAAAGCTGAAAGAGGGAACAAGGGAATTCTTCAGTGGCGTCAAGCCGGTGGGATTGGCCCTGGCAGGAGGAGCAGGCTGAGACTGAAGGGACTTATGGCTGGACCTCCTTGAAATCCAGTAATGCTTCGGTAGCGCTGTCCTACTGCCTTACCCGCCAGCACACCATAACCAGAGGCTGCTGTAAATTCCTTGGGGACTAGCCAGGCTCTACATCTTCCTGGAACCAAAGTGCAACATGTTTGACTAGAGTCTCTCTCTGCCACCCCAAGCACAGCACAGCTCAGCCAGTTGGAGAGATCTGGCAGTCCATATTATGCAACTAGTGTATAGTAAAATATATCTTGTACAGTTTTAGGTCATCAGCTGAAGCACTGAAACAAGCACCATACTGAGAAAATAAATACAAAGAACACAAATAGAGGTGATGACAAAATCATAGAGCAATTCAGAGCAAAATTAGAAGTATTTCTTTTTATTTTTTTCTTAATGCTAATGTAATTAAAGACTTCCTCAGCATGGATACAAAGGGAGTATTTAATTTTAACTTTTTTAAAAAAAAAACTAAGATTTAAAGGTTTAATATACTTTCAAAAAAAAAAAAAAAAAAGTAGTTAAAAGATTTTCTAACAAAAAAAAGACCACAAATGGCTGGTGAAACTCCATAAAGCAGCTGGAACTTATTAATAGTCACACTCTCCTGTGACCTGAGACGCAGGAATCTAACCATGAATTTTTTACAGATACACTTTAAAACAAGTGCTGGCTGATACCACTCTGGCCTGTTGGAACTTTTTGAAGACACCGTGGCAGCTAAAGGAGATACATTCTCCCAACATTTAGGTTTCAGGGAGAACATTTTCTTTTAATTTCTTTGTCTTAAAAAGAAACAAACTTAATCAGTAGCAGTGACTCAGTATTAAAAACCAACAATATTCTTTTCCCTCTACTCTGCACATATGGTTCCTCTGAGAGACTAGAGTTAATGACTAATAATAGTAAT
>JAVCKT010003630.1:0-12205 GCA_032273925.1 Rhynchotus rufescens
CCTCCCTTGACCTGCTGGCAACACTCCTCCTGATGCAGGCCAGGATCCCGTTGGCCTTCTTGGCCACGAGGGCACACCTCGTGCCCTTTCATTCCCATGTCCTCCTTGAAACACAGGTGTCAGAGCTGGCTGCAGCTGCTATCCTGGCAGTGCTCTGTGGAGATGTAAGGTCGCTCCCCGTCAGCCATTCCCGGGTCCCGGGACACCCCAGCCACGTTCCCCATCCTCTGGCTGTACTTTCTGTGTGTTCAGACCCGCTCAGGTGCAGCCCGTTGGCCTGTGACCTGACAGCCTGGGCAGCTAGATCCTTCTGCGACAACCAGACATGCTTTGGTCACGGACCTGAAAGCAGGGCTTGGGCAAGCCAACATGATGCTTGACAGGCCCTGCCCTCCATGCTCTGGCTGAGTGACACTTGTTATATTTTTAGTACTTCTCGGTGGACGTGTTCCCACATTAACCATCCTTTTGTTTCACTGGGCTCAGCACCAGGCTGAGCGCTCTGGCGCGCTCTGCGCGAGCCCCGTCAGAGCATTAGCGGTGTCCTGCTGAGCTGCCAGCCTCGGGAAGCTCCTTGGCTTTCCAAGGTGTGCTAGGAGCCAGCGCTGGGGCTCAGAGCATGGCTCCTCTGGCTGCCTGTGTGTGCCGCGTGCGGGAGCCGCTGACCTGAAGTCCCTTAGCAGTGTCTGTCTCCTGCACACTGCCCTCGCAGCCACCAAAACTGCCCAGGAAGGTGGAGCTGGTGATGGGTGACAGCACTGGATGTGGGAGATGTTTGGAGCAAGCCCCAGAGACAACACTCTTTGCATAAGTTGTCATTTAAATGAGTTATCATTTGCTTCCAGCAATAGCCACTGCTGCTGGCTGGGATTTGTTGTACTTGAATACCTGTTACAGCTTTCTGTTTTCCTTGGTTTCCATGGCCTTCCATCTTTCAATCCAGCCAGCAAGCTCATGATGGGCACCCACCTCAGCCAGCCGCCAACAAAGAGGAGGCGCCAAAGCCACGGGCTCTGCAGGACCAGTTGCCTGCTGCAACAGCCAGGGCCACAAAACTGCTGTTTCTCCCAGCCAGGACCCTTCGTTCTCCTTTCCTTCCTGCCCCTGATACAGGGAAGCCCAAGGCAGGAGCAGAAGGCCCTAGGTGGATTTCCAGGTTTCATGTACATGTTTGTGCGTGCACCACAGTCAGCAGAATGTGGTCGGGAGTCTGTTGCCAGCAAAGAGCCAGACGGAGGGATGGCTCAGGCACAGAAAATGACCTGAGGCTGGTGCCTTGTTGCCCAGGTAGGATTGGAGGGTTCCTAGGATAGACAGTGGGCAAGAGTAAAGACTAAGCGGGACAAGCCGCTCCTATTTACAAATCACTGTTACAAATCCAAAATAAAGTCAGTAATTTCAATATGTTCTGTCTGTGCTAAGCCCCTGCTCTTGCCCTTCCCTGTTCTTGTCACCAAGCATTTGCTTGTGTAAATTGGTTAAATTTACTGGAATCTCTTTTTTTTCCCCGCATTTTAAGCATTTAACACTACACAGGACTGAGACTAAGGAGTTCTAGAACAAGAAACACCTCATACTTGAGATATACCCGTAACACTGGATGTTCTTGCACCTACTTAAAGGATCCCTTTGGATGAAGTTTTTGACTCAGTTTGTCTTAACCTTGTTCACCTTCCTTGTAGCAGTGAACTTTTCAGTCTGATCAAGCAGAAAATAAATAAATAAATAAATAAATAAATAAAAGAAGGGAGACCCAATTTTGGAGTGGCGTGAGAGGGACCAGACCAAGAACAAGACATAGCTATCTGTAGAGTAAGTGATTATGAATGAGAAGGTTTTGTTTGTTTGTTTGTTTGTTTTTTGTTTGTTTGTTAGTTGTTGGTGGTGGTTTGTCTTTTTTTTTTTCTATGTGTCTGCAGAGCAGGACACACCAGGAGATGGCAGAGTTGTTGGCAAGGCCAGAAGTACTGCAGATAGTCAAGATGGGAGGAGACAGACTGCAGCAGTGAGGAATTACAAAGCTGATGTTACCAGATGTCTCGTAGGTTCTTCACCTCTCCAAGACTCCCTGTGCTTCCCAACATCACACCGAAGCACGGGGTAGGTTGCAGTCATTTTATTTGGGAGAATAGAGGGGGTGACACACATGGGACAGCAGGGCTGCCAGAGCCAGTCCTAAGCATGACAGGGACCAAGTGCCACAAAGCAGGTAGGTAAGCCAGGATCCTTGAACATTGACCACTGGGATTGAGCAGGACTGGAGGCACTTGGTAAGGCAGGAGCTGCTCTCCTAGGAAATGCAGAGAGAACTGGTGAGGTTCTGCTGTCTCCATCCTCTGAGATTTGCAAGACCCCCTTGAGAAAATGTGAATTATGTTGTCTAATCCCACAGCTGAGCCTGCTTTGAGAAGGAGGTTTGACTACGTGCATACAAAGGGCCCTTCCAGCCTGAATTACACTGTGACAGATGAGGCTTCAGCCCAGCTCTGTAGTGGCAAGGCAGCCCAGCTCCACCTCCGAGGTTTTGGGTCACAGCTGATAGCCACGAGTTTCCAGCCTCCCAAAAACTCAGGCTCAGTCCTCAGTGGGGCAATCATGTGGAGGCCTTAATTTGTGGAGAGCATGAGCTGTTCATGGTGGTCGGCATTGAAGGTCCTGTGGGAAAGGGTGTAGGAGGACTGCTCTGCTTTCCAGCCTGTTTTTCACTATCTCAAGTAGCAGATCTGGGCCAGGCAGTGGAGGCTGTTTCCACATACCTTCTTAGTGCCAAATATCAGAATCTAAGATTTACTACGATTAAAAGGTTACTTTTCTATCCTTAATCTGATGCTCAGCCTCTCTTCAGGAGCCCTGGTCAGGGATCACTTTTAGATTGGTTGTCCCTTTGCTGCAGGGCTCTGTGTGGGAAATCAGAAGGGCTTTGGAGGCTTGTTCCAGCAGAAAGATGGGAGATAAAGCTCTGACTCACCTATGCCATCAGCGGGCGACATTCCTCTGAGAAGAAAACAAGGGATGAGACTTATGTGCTTCTTCAGAGAGAAGCCCAACAAATTGACTCAGAACAGGGCAAAGTTGCCCAGCAGCCACCCAAATGGGTGCTCAGCACAGCCCCAAATCCACCGTGCACCCTGTAGAGGGGCCTCTCATTCATTAATATTTATTCCTTGTGCCCCATGTACTGACTATGTCCCCCAGGTGCACCAAGCATCCTGGGGCAGCTCTGCCCTTGCTGCCCATTTGTGTGCTGTGCTCACAGCCGTGCTCATGTGGGCTTCATATAGCAGTCAAGTGGAGGTGACAAAAGGACACTTTGCCACTCACCACCTCAGCACTGTTACTGTGCTCCATGCGAGCAAGACCTGCGCACAGAGAAGAGTTGTGTCCCAGCTTCAAGGAGGACCCATGGGCAGGGGCTGACAGATTCTCTTACTTTCTTTGGGCAGTATGACCATCTGTTCCTTGGAAAGTCCCACTTGCATTATGGTATCATTGAATTTCTGTAGCACGATGGGTTTCACAGAACTGTTTCTGCCTGCAGATGACAGAGAATGAGTCACACAGCTGCTACCTGCAGCCTGACAAAACAGGCTGCAGGTGCAACCAAAACACTGCCCTGAAAGCTCCTCTGGTGGAACAGGGCTGGCTTGGAAGGGAGGTGACACTGGGAAAACTTAGGGAGTCCCTTGAGGTCCCTGTTCCCTCTCAGCAAGCTCAAGATGCTGCCAGACCAGCCATGCAGCATCCATCCTCCAGACACCTCCAGAGTGATAGGGATGTTGACAGCAAACTGCCCTGCAGTTTGTCTGCTTGGAGAAGCTTGGCAGAGAGCCTGCCCCAAACATCCTTCTCCTCCCTGTGTCTTACTGCATTTTTATGTGCTTTCTGCAAGACCTACTGTAGAGAAGCAGCACTAAGATCTTCTGCCCATTGTAGATTCGGTGGCCAAAGATGATAGCGTAACTGGTGTAGTCAGTGTCAATCAGGCCACAGTCATCGACATTTCCCCCTGCAAAAGAAATCAGAGGGTCCCGGGCCCTTGGAAGAGAGAGCTCTGTGTCCAAGAGCTAGGAGACTGGAAGAGCACCATCAACTCATGCTGGACAGGACTGCAGATATTGTTTCTTACCAGGCTTGTGAGAAGTATTACTTCTTTGCTGCAAGTCATTGCTGAAGTTTGAAGGCTGCAAAAAGCCTGAAGAAAATAATTTCCTTAGTCCATTTATTTCCCTTTGGGAACGATGCTTGCTTTTATCGTTGATGGGATCTATGATAAACACTGGGAAGGTGTTTGGAGGACCCCAAAATGAATCTACCCCACCAAGTAAATCTACTCCACCAGACCTATATCCAACAAAATCACCAGGAGGAAGTTTTGGGTTCCAAAAGAGTATCACAGTGTTGTTTATTGTTATTATTATTAATATTACTTTTAGGGCCTCTCTGAGGATGCTCCTGGGCAATGTCTTCCCGAATTAACCTACTACTGACCCTCACCAACAACCAGACACACACATAAAGCAGAGCCACCACACAGCCTCTCCTGGGAAACTCTGTGAAGTGGCTGCTTTGTGTAGCACGAAAAGGGGATATTCTTCTCTCCAGTGGATACAGGCCCAGGTGGCATCACTTGTGAATCCTGCTCAGCATGTTCAAGGCAGAGACCCTGGAGGGTTGGTGGAGCTGGGCTGGGCTCAGGGATGGGAGTCACTGCATTTCTTGGGGTCACATCTGAAGAGCTCCATTGCCCCAGTGGGCAGTGGGAGTTCGTCAAGCTTTGGGGAAAGGGTCCCGGGCTTGGTGCTATGAGCTACCACAGCTCTGGGGCACCTCTACACACCATACCCTGCCAGGTGGAGGACAGACACCAGAGTGAGCTCTGAGGCACCAGTTTTATTCACAGAGACTTCCCCAAATGGGTCTGTGTCAGGAGATACCCCACCAACAGCCATCCCCAGAGCAAGTTCAGGTGAGTCCCCAGGCTAGGCCTCAAGTCTAACTTGCAGCAGGTGGGAGTTTCCTCGGTTGAGGGAAATCTGCCAGCTTTATCCTCAGGTTTATGCGGAGGATGATACAGAAAGTCACTAGCTCCTAATGATCTACTTAGCCTATACAGAAACCCTAGCTTAGACGATGGCCAATAGCGTTCATGCTATGGTTGTGTTTTTTTTGTATGTTTGTTTTCTGGGAATGACTTAAATGCTTCTGCTGGGTCAGTTAACAGATCTCTTGTTTCCTCCCTCCCTCTGCCCCGGTACTTACGGGAGTTTATGTATAAACCGGAACGATTACTCTTTTTCAGGACCATTGTCCTCTGCACACAACCTGCAGGGCTGGAGGATGCATAATAGTAAAGGCAATTGTACACTAGATGGCAGAGTGCAAAACCTTCAGTTTTCCCTGTGCTCTTGGTTTTGGAGCAGCTCCACTACATTTCCCTTGGCTTCTTCAGAAAGCAAGTCAAGAAGCCATTTGATTGCCATGATCTAAACAGCTTCTGAGGGGCATGGAGCTGAAGATGGGGCTTGACCTCTCGCAATTCCAATTAGAAACAAGGCATAATTAGTAGGTGGTTAAAAGGAAGCTGCCAGGGAGTGCTATATTGTCTGTTTTTAAACATCTTCTTATCAAGACTAGTTCAACAACCCAATCTGGCTGAGCATAGAGGAAACTGGGTGGATTCCTCTAGCCAGCACTAAGCAAGAGCTCTTCAGGTCTTTGGAGTATGTGAAACCATATCAGACTTCTCCACTGAGAGGAATCTCACTTGACTTTAGTTTCTTTTCAGATCTGCCTTTAGAATGAGAATTGAAGACAATTTTGCACTTGTAAAGGATATTAAATGCAAAGGTTAAAAGGGGATTTTTTTTATCTATTTTCTCTTATTTAGCAACACTTCAGTTGCTGATGCAATCTGACAGTGGATACAAGAGAATAATAGCAAGTCCTTAATAACACTATCCACTTGAAAGTGCCTTACAAATCCCTGCAGATGAATTAACCCTCTGAATCTACCTGTAACTGGAAGGACCTGAGGTCCACCAGACCTGAGGTTTCCTTGCGCAGTTTTGTTTTATGACTGCAAAACTAGTCAGTACTTCATGTCTGAGCTAGCAGCGGGAGAAGCTGTTGAAAGGAGGAACTGGACTCAGAGCTGTGAGCTCTGCTCTCACCTCCTGAAATCCCCAGCCATATGACAGACATTTATTCCCTTGTCTGCACCATTTTTCTACAGCTGGATGGTCATCATTCCAGGCTGGAGAACTCTTCTCCATCCACTCAAAGCAAACTGCCTGTGTTAGCAAGAGTTAAAGCAATGAACACCCCCAGGACCCATCTGGTTCTTTCTTTGTTATATAAAGAACTCAAGAGCTACCCAAGGTGAAGAGCAAGGAGAAGAACCCTGTGCAAAAGCCACAGCGAGTGGCAAGATTTGCATTGGCACTTACCTAGGGATAAATGTATTGATGATTATTTTGCCGTTACTTTGAGGTTCTACAGTGCTCATAGACATCCTCCCATTCTTCTGAAGATGTTCAATCCAGTTGGAGTCAGTAGCTATGGCGATGGTACGCCACTTCCCAGCAATCTAAAGAGAATGCCTCTGCATTAATCAATAGAGAAAATGATGAGATTTTCAGGTCTAAAGCACTACTCCCTTCTCTGTTTAGGCTTCTAATTGGGTAGAAAAGCACCATTTCTCCA
This sequence comes from Rhynchotus rufescens, assembly GCA_032273925.1. Classification (NCBI taxonomy): domain Eukaryota; kingdom Metazoa; phylum Chordata; class Aves; order Tinamiformes; family Tinamidae; genus Rhynchotus; species Rhynchotus rufescens. The sequence continues at coordinate 6,703 of JAVCKT010003630.1, forward strand.
AGGTAGAGCAGGGATCTGCCGTAAAAATATAGCCACATGTAAAATTCATCCACTTGGACAAACCAAGTATGCAAGTATGCTGCAACCCTCACTAATGTGCTAAGTATCCTACTAAAGTGTTCAGACATTCAAATGCCTTTCTATTAAATTCTGGAAAGTCTGAGAGAATTTAACTTCCAGCAGGAACTGTAGTCCTTTGAAAAATACTCCAGTAACTAAGTTTTCTCTGACCCTTAATCGCTCGTGAAGTGATTATCCAAGGAATACATCCTCCCCATACATCCTCCCCATCTCCACCAAAGGAAGATTCCCCCACATAACATTACCTTTTCTGCATCAAAATTTTCTTTAAAAATGATTTTGGGCTGGACCTGAAGTCCCAGGAGTAGTGTCAAATCCAGGAGCACTAGAACTACCTTCATCTTCACGGCTGGTCCCTCTCACTGCCCCGCCACTGCCTGGCACAAACCAACGCTCTTGCAACACTCACAAGAGATATGAGGTCTGCAGGGACCTCCAAGCTTATATTCCTGTGCACAGGTCCTTGGAGGCAGCAGAGCAAGCCCTCCTCCGTCTCCCTTGTCCATTTATGCGATGGCTAGTCTCGATGGAGAGATAACACCATTAGTTCTGGCCTCACCTGGATTAATTAGTGTTTATTTATGTGTGTACCTGAACAATATGTACCTACTGAGGCCTGGGACAAAACGATCCCCTCAGGGCCTTAAGAGGGGACAGAAAGAGGAGCGATGAGAAATTCTCTATCAGCAGCAGCTCTGCTGATACTTTCTTTGGGATTAACATAATAGGCTCCAGAGAATGATGTAGAGCCTAGAACAACACCCTTCTGGTCTCTTGTCTTGGTTTTCCCTGGAGCCATCACGGATTTTTCCCTGGTCTAGATCCAGAATCTGCTTCCCTGGCATTCCCGCCCTGCAGAGCCCTTTCTGGAGCTGTCTTTAGCCCCTCAAGTCTGAGTATCAATTCACCAAACCTCCTGCTTTTACCCACTAAAACGTCTGACTTTTTTGTTGCAATACTGAGCATATAAGCCCCCAATTTCCCTAGTAAAGCAAAGTACAGTGACTTTTTCCAAGCAAAGTACAGTGACTTGGAGAACTAACGTGCCACTAAGTCTGTCTGAGTGTTTTGATCTTTCCAAGTCTGACTCCAGCATTTTCAGACAGTGTCATCTATGTATATTTACAAGAAACAGCATTAGACCAGGAGGTCAGTCTGATTAAGAGCAAATACCTGTGGGGAGAATGTGAAGAGGATGGGCCAAACTCTTCTCAGTGGTGACCAGTGACAGGTCAAGGGCTAATGGGTATGAAGTACACAGGAGGTTTCATATACTCATGAGGAAGAACTTCATTCCTACGAGGGTAACAGAGCCCTGAACCGGCTGCCCAGAAAGACTGTGGACACTCCTTCTCTGGACATCTTCCAGACCTGTCTGGATGCCACCCTGTGCCACGTGCTCTGGGTGTCCCTGCTGGAGCAGTGGGGTTGGACTAGATGGTTTCTAGAAGTCCCTTCCAACCTCAACCGTTACTTGATTTTGTGGTTCTGGGATAAGTGGGATACATGGTCCTTTTATCTCAAATGATTCTGCTGTTCTATGTGGGCAGCTCCATTTGTCCATGTTTTAGTGTATTCCTACCCATTGGAAACTTAGGTTAACGAAGATGAACAAACAACACATGCAGAACTTGTGGTGCCTGACTCCTTCTCTGCCACAAATGTTCTCTCATCTATGTTTTTTTTTCTGCCTGTCAACTTGAGAGGTTCATACCAAATATTAGAGAAGCTACAATTGGCAGGAATAGTCATGAAATCAGATTCTTCAATGTTGACAGCAATAAGCTCACTCTACCTTGGAGATTGTATATGGAAAGGAATGTGGAATTCCTGTTTTATTTCCAAAAAAGTAGATGACATTGCAGCTGTCCTGCAAATTGGGTTCCATAATCAGCTTGAGCCTTGTAAGTCAGCTCTGAGAGTATGCGTGTCACATTCTCACTGAAACTGGATACTACATTTTGTGTTCTTAATGGGGAGGTCTTGATTCCGGTGGAGAAAGGATTTATTCTAATCAAAGGAAAGCAATTCCCATAATTTCTGCTAAATAGGAAAGTCTTGCAGACTCTAATTTGTAAGGAAATCACTAGCCAGAATTCAGCTGAGGTCTAAGAAGGACATTTTTCAGTCCCAGTAAGTGTATCCTATTGCGCAATTTAAGCAGTAGTCACAGTGTTCTTTTACATCATTTTATTTATGACCACAAGCTAACCCCTTCTCATCTCTTCACAGTGCCAAAAGCCCCTGTGAAATCCTCCAGAAAGTACGTCATGAACCAGATTAATATGGACTCTTCAGGCCTGTCCAGGTACCACCCACACTGGCGCCTTATTGCCACCATTATACTCAGAGAAACAGCTGTCCATTCCCAGGATTAACTCTGGTTCCTGCAACTACAAAGATCAATCCCCTAACAATGGTTTTCCTGCTTATACATATTTTATTGCATTAAGAGAATGACATCTGGCTCTGCAGTGTCTGCAGCTACAGCCCAGATAAGATTATTCACCACTTAATAGAAGATGCTTATAGAGCATTACTGCTGGACTTTGCACAGCATTTTGTATCAGAAAGGGCTTTGCTTAGAAACAGTGTTCTCTCCAGGGAGCTTAACCAAAGCCTGATGCTGATAAATGATTAAAATCGTAAGACTTAGCTAGGGCATTGCTGTTATGGGATCATTCAGTACAATTTTTCTCCCTGGAAATACCTATTTCTTATGAAAAAAAAGTTCCCCCAATTATTCCTTAGGAAAACCTCTGTGGCCAACACCTATTAATTTTACAAAACTCTCTCCTCATATATTTATATCTCTAGAGGACGTTATGTGTCATCCTCCTGCTTGGCAAAGGTGTGCTGGTCCAAGAGGGTGTAGATATCTGCAATACCTCCCACCAGAAGGATGCTAGTTGGCTTTTGTGATCAGATGAAAAACAGCAGATCTGCCCTAGACTGCATTTGGGCCTTTTGATCTTTTGGGCCTATTTAAAGCTCACAGTGGGTGCTGGAGTTAGCTGTGCTAGGGCCTAGCAGACACAAAGGGAAACAAGGCAAAATAAACAGGCACTATAATGATGCTGTGGATTGGATACCCTGTCTCTGGGTTTCCATTAAGCAAATAAAGGGCCTGAACATCCCACACATTGATTAGAGAGATCAAGGAACCACTGAATGTGCCCTGTGCCCCAGAACTGCAGGGCCCAAGACACCTGGACCCTGAGGGGAGCCCCAAGGTCACTTCTGTACCCCAATACACCTGTACCCTGACACAATGAGGGTGACGGTAGCTCAGCAGTGACACCTTTGCTGTGGGTCTGTAGCTGCCAGGTACCTAAGCAGAGACTCTCTGTTCCAGTGCCCTCCTGTACAGGGCCTTCCTGATGGCCCCTTTGACTTCGCTGTTCCTCAAGCTGTAGATGACAGGGTTCATCATGGGGGTTACAACAGCGTATAGCAGGGCAAGGACCTCATGTATGTCCTTGGAAAGGCTGGAATGAGGTATTAAGTATGAGATGGCCCCAGCGCCAAAGAACAGGGATACCACAGTCAGATGAGAGGTGCAGGTAGCAAAGGCCTTCTGCCTTCCTGCTCTCCTCAGAAGGACAGCCCAGATGATGTGAATATATGACACAAGAATGAGGAGGAAAGATCCCATTGCAATAGTCCCAGCCAAAGCATATGACACAATGTTATTGAGGTGAGTGCTAGGGCTGCAGGATGCCCTCAGCAAGAAGGGCACCTCACAGAACAAGTGGTCGATCACATTGGACCCACAAAAGGGTAAGTTGGCTATGATGAAGGCTTGGATCAGAGAAGAGAATGAGCCACTCAACCATGAAATAACCACTAAGCAAAAGCAAATCTTCTTGTTCATGAGTGTTGTGTAGTGGAGGGGGTGGCAGATGGCCAGATACCGATCGTAGGCCATGGCAGCTAAGAGCACACACTCAGAACCCCCAAAGCAGAGGAAAAAATAGATCTGTGTAACACAGCCCACAAAGGAAATGGTCTTCTGTGGTGAGAAGGTGTCCTTGAGGATCTTAGGAAGGGTGACAGAGGAGTAGCAGATGTCCAGGAAGGAGAGGTGGCCCAGGAAGTAATACATGGGTGAATGCAGGTGACTATCCAAGCAAATGAGGGTCATTATCAGGAGATTTCCCAGCAGAGTCACCAGATAAATGAGTAAGAAGCCCAGGAAGAGAGTCACCTGTGCCTTGTAGGCAGTGGAAAAACCCAAGAGAAGGAATGTAGGGAGGCTGCTGACATTTTCCCACTGCAGGGATTCAAGGCTTACCTGGAGGAAGAACAGGAGGAAATAACAGTCAGCTTCAAGGAAGGTGAACACTCAACTCCTGCCATTGAACATCACTAACCCTGTGTTGTGCTGGTATCTTGGGTGAAGCCATGTCATTGGCTCTTGCACACATCACATCTCTCTCCAGGAACGCTGAGGGTGGGAAAAATCTGTGGAGACAGATAGTGAGTCTCAGCCTGTGGACTTTTAATTTTCGAATCAGTCCCAAAGGAACTTACCCGTACTTGCATGCATATGTTCCCATTCTCCAGTAGATCTGTTTTGGCTAGTATGGAGGCTACTCTCTAGCTAATGACCTCTATGACAGCTATCAAACTATGGTAGAAATCAGACTGACATGGCTAAAATGTCTCCAGATCTTCTGCTACTTGTTTGGAGAACTCAGGGCACAGCAAAGTCACCTCACTGTTTCTTCCTCTGAGCTGGAGAAGGTTAGTGCTTAGTGTGTAAAACTTAGTTAGGTGCTTAATGTGTAAAACTATCACCTGAAGGACACCAAAACCCCAAAACAGCATCAGTACAATCATTAAGGATCCCAGAGATGGCTAAATGAGAGTGAATGAGAGCAACTCTTCACTCCCCTCCTGTTTTCGTGAGCATAATTGAAAAGTAATCTAGTATTTCTTCAAAGTATGGAAGATCGGGCTTTGCCTTGCTGAACTCTTACTGCCTATCAATGAAGAAAATCCTCTTTACATCGTTAGCTAATGATGCACCAATCTCTGCAAATAGATGACACGAAGATCTTCTGTTTGCCCTCTCCTTCGTAGGCTGTGTGTCATGGAACGAGTGATGGTGGGGGGGTCAGTGACACACTGCGCTTCGCTGGATCCAATACTAGTCCCAGACCTGGTCAACAGTTTACAACTGAGAGATTTTGTGCACAGGTACAAAGTAAAGTTTACAAGTTCAGAAGAAGAGAACACGCGTTTGTCACTTACCATGAACATGTTGTGCAAGGATCTCTCAACCCCAAGAAGTATCCTTGGGAGGCATTCCTGCTGAAGGGGAGATCCTGGTATGCAATGCCCTGCCACGCAAGGAGAGCTCAGTGAGCTCTCGGGCTGTCCCCATATTTATGGGATAAGATGATTGATGGGATAAGAT
>JAVCKT010003635.1:0-30453 GCA_032273925.1 Rhynchotus rufescens
TGTCCCGACTTCCCTAGTGAGCTCAGAATCACATCCTTAAATTATTTATTGATTTAAGTGCAAATAACTGCAAAGAACAGAGAAGAGGAGTAAGTGCTCAGCCAGGGAGACCCACAGTTTTCCACAGAGCAGTTACTCTAGGTAGGAAAAAAAAGGACATGGTGGTTTTGGAAATGAGAAACGGGTTGCAAGAGCAGAAACCTGCAATAGAGGCCAGGAAATGAAGGGTTTAAAGCAAAGTATCAGGCCATAAGACCTGACCAACAGAGTCAATATCGAGCTCTCCAAGACTGGCCTGAGCATACCCTGTCCACAGAGCAAATCACCTCTTGAACATCAAGTGACTACTTCTGTCTGTTTCAAATTAAAAAAAAAAAAAAAAAAAAAGAGTTATTAAAACATCAAAACAAGGCGGGCAAACAACCAGAGACTCTCCCTTGGGGGACAGTTCATCACTCAGAAATCTTTAATCTTCCTTCACCTCTCTGCACAGTTCCATGCCCTGGGACAGCTCGTGGCACTCACTCTGCAGATGAATCGCGGGATATAAAAAGGAGCACTTCAACCCGTTTGCTATTTGCTGCCCTTCTGCTTTGCTGAGCGCCCTCTTGTTTTTATATTGCTAAGTGCTGGAGCCATTCAGAGACCAGAATTAGGACTGTGGGTCCACGATGCCAGAGCACCGAGGCAGCAGTTAATGTTAAAGTTACGCCAACCCAGTTAATGCCAGTGCAAAGCGGAGCAGGGGTTAAATCCTCCCATGCACCAGCTCTCGGGGACAGGAACAAAGAGGCAGAAGAAAAGGGTAACATCTGAAACCACTCCAGCAATTTGCAAAGCAAATGCACGCTGGTTCCCTTATCTGTTTCCAGCTTACGCAGAGCAAAGCAGGGCTCGAATCTAATTACGGCTGCAGGCTGGGGTTTGCTTTTCAAGCAAAGTGCTTATACGGCCTTCCTGTAGTAGCGAGAGGAGTAATAAACCCTCTTGTTAAGCAAGGAAAAAAACATTTGGAGAGCTTTTTTTTTTTTTTTATGGGCATTAAAAATGCATTTAGATCTCACATCTGCGTCGTACTCGTCACCGCCTCTGCAGAGGACTCCAAGTCCAGCTCTCCAGCAATATTATCTTATTGAGCGGCCAACAGATTTGCTGCCCTCTCATCTGGAGGCAGGAGGACTCCGAAGGCACCATGTCCTCTGCCTGCTCTTCTGGTCACCGGTGCTGGAGCTCACTCCAGCTGCACTTGCCTGTGCAATCAGCTGCCCCTCATCTGTGCTGGACACCACTTGCTTCTCAGGGGTTCTTCTCTGAAAATGGTGTGGTGAAACATGCCTAACTTTGCTTGGAAAGATGCCAAAAGGAGTGACGGTAGGGAGGAAGAGGAGGGAGAAGAAACCCATCTTCCTGGAAAACCACCATCTCCAAACATCTTGGGCCATGATGCATGAACTTGATGTGCATGCACAGGTCAAGATAGGGAATGAGACACCTCTTGGTACATACAACAGGACAAAGTCCTCTTTCTGCGAGGTCTCAGTGAGGAACACAAGGACCAGGAGCATGTTGACACTTGGCAGTGGATGATCCCCAAACTGGGGGTGTAGCAGGTAACGGTGAAATATTTTTCATTCGCACACAAAGAAATGGCCCCAAAAGCTCACAGTGTGGCCAGGTCTCTTAGGGACAGCAAGAAGCAGCTTCAGTCCTCAAAGGTGACCATGCCAGACGAGCTGGCCAGTTCATAACCCCATCCTTTTCACCACAGAAATGTACAAATTCCCAGCAGGGTCGGGGCTCTCCTGAAAGCCCAGCCGGGATTAGCAGGGTTCACAAGAGACTTTAATCCTCCAGCAGGCGCTTTTGGGATTACGCTCCAATTTTGTTTCCCATCCTCCTCCCTCACCCTACGCCAAGCTCCCCAGGGGAATCAGACATGCACACCCAGCTCCTGCAGCCGCTGCCTTCCCGTTACCCCTGGTCCCTAACGATGGTCAGCACCAAGGCCTACCCTGTACATCAGCCACAGGTGGCCTCTGAGCTTGCTCCACTGGCCGAGCGTGCACCGGCGCAGAGGCCACGCTCTGAGCCTCGGATTGCACTTCAAAGAGCTGCAGGAGGGCCCACGCCAGAGCAACCTGCAGCACAACACATGCCTAACGCTCCCTTTTGCAAGGGTTTTGCAGCTGTTCTGTCCCAGCTCATGGCCACCCAGCCCTATTCCCAACCACACATGCACCCACCCAGTCTCCTTCCTCTTGACACCCACTTTTCTCAGAATTTGGTGAAGCCCTTTGAAAACTGGGTGAAAATTGCCTGTCTTTGGCAACCTCTTCACCCAGGCAGGGTAAAACAATGCAGATTCAGGATTCCATTTGCACCTCACAAGCGAAGCCCAGAAGAGGAAGTTATTAGGCAAATGGCCTTTAACTAGTTAATGATTCCTTAAACAGCGTTTAACTTGGAAAGGACCCTGGAGAGCCCGAGCGCTATCGCGTTAATCAACGCCTGGAACTTTTGCAAGGCGGCTGGGTGGAGAGGCAGAGCAGCAGATGTGGCCACACTTAGGAGTGATATTTAGCGCTCTATTAACTACTGCAGGACTGTGCAAGAAGGCAGTTCTTACACCGGTTCAAAGCCAAGGAGGCGAGGGAGGGTGCTCAGGGACAGTGCCGAGGAGGGAAGCATCCCTGCAGCAGAGCATCGCGCGGAGCTCCCGGTCGGCTCCCACACACCAGCAGTCCCAAGAGCAGAGAGAGCAGCCACAAGGCACAACAGTCCGACTCCACTGCTGGGGAACACGAGAACATCGACAATTCCCTAAAAATCTCCTCCTCCAGAATAAAAACCCTCTGCAGGGCACACCAGCACGCAGGAGCATATCGCAGAGGTGATCGCTGCGAGTTTCTTTGGTGTAACCTTGCTTTGATTGCCAGGCAGGGTTTTCCCAGGCCAGCTGTGTTTGAGGGAATATTTTCCTTTTGTTCCCAACACACCACCTGGGCCTGGCCCATGGAGGAACCAGGCACAGAACACCACATTTCTGTAGCTTTCTCTTATTTGATGGTCGAGTGGGTGGGAAAAGTTAAGTTACTCATATGAAAAGGATCTGCTGCAAGCCACCCATCTGTGCAAGGACAAGCCACATCCTACAGAAAAATTTCCAACAACTCCAGTGTAGAACTTGCATAAATTCCTTATGGGAGCAACATCTGCAACCTACGCATGCAGGTGGGGGGATTTGCTCCCCTGATTGCAGGAAGAGGCAGGAGATGCCTTCCACCTGTCCCAAAGGCACCACACCAACCAGGAGAGTTTCTGGGTGCAGGAGCAACAGGGCACCACCATAAGCAACTTTGGGCTGGCCTGCTTGACACATGCCACTGCAAAACTCAAGCCTGGCACTGCTGGATATTAAGGGGACCCAGAACTATTAGGGCCCATCAGCAGTTGTTTGGTGGTAGTAGGGGAGTCTATATAAACTGTGGACAAGAAAACATTTTCATTCTTCCATTGCTTCTGAGTAGGGTCTTTTGGAAAGGAGGAAAAAAAATGCAAGCCTCTATAGAAACATTATCTAAAGAAGAAGAGAAATGCTGCATCTCATCACACTTAACTCCAGCTCCAAAGGACCAGGTAATGCAGTCACTCTGTGGCAAGCCAGGTCTTGCCTCTCAAATGAAACCTGGCGTGTTTCCCTGTAGCAACTTGAGTGCATTTGATTATGCTGCAGTAGGTGAACAGCATTTGTAAAAGCACCCAAAGGCCTTTTCCTACAAACCTGAAACCTATGGGGTTTTCTTGCATGCTAAGAGCTTGTAGACTCTAATGGTGTTTCCTCTTGACAGCTGGGATGCAGGAAACAGCCACAGGGGTGATTTCCAAGCATGGGGGAGAAACGTATTGCCTTAAAGCTCTTCCATGGAGATGTAAGCAAACACTTCTTCCCATCACTAACAGCCAAAGAGAGCCAGTTATTGGCAGCCTGGCTAGAAGGACATTTGTCTGAGATGCTTTTGGAGAACCTGTGAGCACAGCTTCCAGCATCTCCAGCAACCTGAGCGGACAGCACTGCCCACAGCACTGTCAGAGGGCAGAGCACAGGGAGGTCCTGCTGAGCACACCACCCAGCAAGGGACTTCCCTCCTGAGGCATCGGCACAGCTCAAAGCATCTTGCAAATCTGGGACTACTTTTAATTACTACAGGCTTTTTGGGTAAGGTAATCTGCATGTAGTTTGCTTTTGATGGGCAGAGAGGAGGGATATAGCTCTCCTTCAGATGTGATGACTTAACTTCTGAAGAATGTTCCCCACAGTTACCTTCACACACTGCTGCCAGTGCTAGGTTTGAAAGGAAGAAAAAAAGTTAATACACAGATTATTTATTAACTAGCCATCATGATGGAGCGCACCATTCACTCGGAGGCCCTTCCACGCTTGGCTACTGGTGTATGCCTCTGCCAGCCCCATCTTGTGCAATCAACACCCAAGCCAGATAAGCCTGCTTGCTATTCCCCTGCTTTGAAAGGAGGCATCCAAATTCAATGTGAAATGGCCAGGTCAGAGTTTAATTCGACCAATTCGTCTCACCAGCAGATGCCAGACTGCAAGTCTGCTTGTTACAAATAAAATTAGATTTAAATACGCAAAATATTGCTGCTCGGTTGTCATACTCCAAAACACCTGTTTATTTTCTTGCAGTGAGGCATTTAGAAGAAGCATTCTCTTACACCACGAGCAGGGCTCATTCTTTATCAACAGATTGAGACACAAAGATCTCACATGGAAGAGGAAAAAATTTCCATTTGAATAATGAAAATAAAACTTACTATGGGATTCTGCACTAGCTGCATCCCTTTGGGAGCAAAAAGTTTTTTTTTCAGGCAACTGATGTCTCTCCTTTTGAGTTAGCCGGTGTGTGAGAATGCAGAGAGCCTCATGTCTCTGCTCATCCACACGTTTAGGTCTCGCTCAACTTTTCCATGACCTACGGACTGCCTTTGATCCTTGGAGTCAAGACACCATAGCGCTTACAACAGGTTTTCAAAGCAGTAGGGCAAACAGCTCAAAGCCCCTGAAGCCTTTAGCAACAGGAATATGCATTTCACCACATAGTTCACCTAGGCTGTTGACTCCAGGTGCAAACCGTCCTCTAGACACAAGGTGTTTCCCATGCCAGAAAGAAGCCTTCAGCTTGACTGAAGCTTTCTCCTGACTTACAAGCTGAAGAGGAGATTGCTCCAGCCAGAAGAGCTGGGGCTAAAACACAGCATGGGACACATCTATGCCCAAGGTGCCTTGAGCTCACACTGCACATGTATTGGAGGTGCAAACCATCACCCCAACCCTCACGTGGAGCTGCAGCAGCTAAGCGTAGATGGCAGCAGCACAGAGCCCTTCCTAGCAGGCTGCTGTGGGCAGATGTGAGCTACTGGGTCAGGTCTTATTCCATGCTCCCGCTAAGGCCTCCTGAATCCTCCTCCTACCATGCTCTGCTACAGGACCATTCAGAGCTTGGAGGACAACGTGGCTGTACCAGTTGATCCTTTTTAAGCAGATCACATCTCAGGAAGGTTTTCACTTAGGAGCTGCCCTCTCTTGAACACTGCAACCAGCCGTAGAGGACTTTAAACGGCTCCCTGAGATGCTCTGGCGTTTTGGTTACTACTACTATGGACGACCTTCAGAACCAATGCATGGGAACATGCTGCTCCATCCGTAGTGCTGAGCCCTGTTTCCTGCCAGCCTGCTGCTGCTTCCAACGGTGGCAAACAAAACAAAAAAGACAAAAAAAAAGGCAACAACAAAAACATAGCATGGTATTTTTCCTTCCTAGATGGCCCCAAAGACCGAGAGACAACAGCACACGAGGACAAGAACCCCTAAAAAGCACCAGCATTGGTGGCATGGCCTGCCACCAGTTGGTGCCATGGTGTCTGCACAGTACCAAGAGCCAAAGTTGCCCTGTTTAGCCACAAATTGCTACTCACACAGCAAGGTTACCTGTGATCTACTCTAATCTCTGGTCAGCTAAATGACGGCAACCCCAGCAGATCCTTGGCCTCTTGACAAAGTGTGTGACCAGTAGCTTAGGGCAATTGGTTCTGGGCCGCTAAAACGGCTAATCACACCAATCAACACCCTCGCTCCTCTTTGCCATCTCCATTGGAGGCAGTTCCCTTCAAAAAGGGACAAGAACACGGCTGCATTGGGAAAAAAGCTGGTCCGAGCCAGCCAGAGAAGCACAGAGGAACTGCAATATCCTCTAGTAATTACAGCTTCTCAGGTCCCCTGGGCTCCCTTGGGCAGCTCAACCCTGCATTTTAACGTCCTTATCCCAAATGAGCATGAACAAAGACAGCTCCAACGATCACCCTAATTGCAATGTAACAGCTGTGAGTCACACCTTTCACAAACTATCTTCCCATTTTCCACACTGACACCAAAAGTTGAACACGGCTTTTTATAAAGAGTTATTAATTCTACTGCAATATTAGGCTGAGGAAATACATCCACGAGTAACCCCTTGAACATGCTAGACAGGATTTCCATAAGTAATGAATGGCTGCACACTCTTTATAACATCTTACACCCAAATATTCAGTCCTCAAAATTCACTGTTCTTATTAAACGGAAGTAGTGATATGAAATACTTCATTTAGCCCCAATCCTTTCTACTCAGGTTACTCATTCATAATTTCATTTTGCATGCTGCGTGTTCTTGCACTACTGCCTGTGCACATCACTGCCAAGAGAAGCTTTTGCTATTCCATAATTAAATTGGCATTTTAAAAACACATGATTTGCTGTAACCCAGTTATCTACTTCTACAGGAGCCTGTTAGAAGTCAAGAGCTGCAAATCTCTTTGAGACAGTAAGGCTTGCTATTTTTTTTTTTTTTTTTTTGGCTTACTTTCTACAAAATGTTAGAAATTGTCCTTGTGAAGATGATTCATTTTAAGAATCTTCCTAAAGGTATCCTAGGGATGCTCACGGACAGGACTTCACCCCAAAAGCCTTTTAGGACATATGGTGTACAAGAATTTTAGACAAATTACAAAAACAACTCACAGTTGAACACAAAGCATCTCAACTCAAAGATGTCATTAGTTTAGATGTCACTCAAGGATAAAAGGACAAGAAACTATTATTAATTTTAAAAGAAACAGTAGTTTTAGGTTGCTTCATCTTTCATGATCTATCCTTCACAGTGGCATCCTTCCTTCACAGTATCCATAAACCCCTTTCCAGCATGCTTTACTTAGCAATTCCAAATCATGTGAATGGAGAGGTGGCTTTCCTACCCTAACAATAGCTTTTAGGTTTCTTGCCCTTTCCCAGTTTTCCGTGCTATCTTCAGTATTGCCATGACAGCCAAGAGCTCCATCACAGATATTGCCACTAGATGCTATCACATCAGGGATGAAGGGACTGGCAGCTTTCAGGTGACTACTTGAAACATGCCTCATTTATATACCACTGAGCCAAAATCACCATTGATATTGAGGGGCTTCAGAGCAGCTACCTTCTCAATCAGGCCTGTCTGCTCCTCCAAGATGATATTTATGTATAGTTTTTTGCGCAGCGGTGCCCTCATTTAAAGACGTATCATTAAACTTGCTAACACATAATGGCAGGACAAACCTTTCCACCTGGCTGTGCTGAGCAGCCTGCAGAAGACCTTAAAAAACACACTTTATTTCTGCATATCGAGTTAGGAAATGTCCCACTCATACTGCTTGCTCAGCATGCATCACAGAGAACTGGGATGCCCCGGCAGATCTTGGACTCACCGTCATCAGCTCCTTCTGGAAAGATTTCCTATCCTTGTTCTCAGAGTTGTTGCAGTCTTCCTTCAGCTTCTCCAGCACAGAGGCCACTCGCTCTGGCTCACTGTCCAGCTCTGCTCGGCAGAAAAAGGTGAGCGGCAAGTTCAAATACCCTAGTGCATCGGCGAACGACCGCCAGCTGCTGAGGTTCTCCATGAGCAGAGTCCTCACTGAGGCATAAATATAGGTCAGAAATTTGCAGGGTCTCAAGATTTGCTCAAGCAACAGGCTGGTAGTGAGATCAGGCCCACTGAAGTAGCTGGGCTTGACCTTCCCAACCACAAGCACATTTTTGGTGTGCACAAGGCCTATTTTCCCCTGGTAGTAGCCAATATACCACTCTTTTGTCCACAGCTGCCCTTTCAACCTGATCTTCTCCTCACTGAGGAGGGCTATGACATCTCCTTTCTTGTATTCCAGCAGATAGTGGTTCTTGGTTTGCCGCACCACGGTTTTCAGCAGTTTGCCATACTTTAAGTTCAACACTGGCCGGTCCTGAAAAACTGGATACTTGGCAGTGGCAGCCAGAGGTGAAAGGATGATCTTTCCAACCTCATTCTTCTTGAGAAATCGCCTCTGCCCTGTGGGTTTGATGGCACTTTTAGGAGGCGGCTGTGGTGTCTGGACACAGAACTGAGTCAAAATCGCATCCTTGTCATCCTTGACCTGTATCCTCAATGTGAAGTCTGAGAGCTCGTTGGGGTCGTGAGATGCAATGGGAAAGATAAGGCGGCTGACCTTGCCCAGTTTCATCTGGAAACCTCGTACAATTTTGGCTTGCTCACTAGCTTTTACCTCGTAGTTGGTCATGTTGGAGAACATGCAGATTTTGAGGTCCTGAGGCCGTGACAAAGTGAACTGATGTTTACCCCAAAGCTGCAGGGCGACAGGAGCAGGACTGTGAGCCTGTCGTGTGACTTCATTCACCAGTAGAGTCTTGGGTGCGCACTCATGCCCAAACACAGCCACGACCGTTTTAAAAGAAGGATGGATGTGTTTTGGGCCATAGACACCAACTGTGATCTTCTTGCTGATGTAATCCCAAACAGTGTGAGGGTACAGGATGTTTTGCCCTTGGGCTACAGCTGCGATGTACATGCAAGGCTCCAGATTCTCCAGCTGGACTTGTATTGTGTCCCCATACGAATAGCTCAGCTGCATTGGCGTGTATGGCCCCTCCTTCATATCGCTCCGCAGGCACTGCAGTCCCACCAAACTCTTGCTCATTATGTCATTCTTAACCTCTGTTGACACCTTCATCTCCAGAATGATGAAGGTTTTCACCTCCATATTGCTCAGTTTGATCTGTAGAACTGGGCTGATGGTGCTGCACTTGTCACTGTTCAGCTCCAGTGGTGGATCCAGCATTGCTTTCATGGAGATCTGCTGTGTTTCTCCAGGGCACACATGACCCTCTGGCACATGGATGCTAATGTTGGTGTCTGGAAGCTGAACAGCACCACCAGAACTATCCAGTTTGCAGACAATGTTGGTCTCCACAGGTTGTGTCTGGCCCCAGCCAGGGCTTTGACCAAGCAAATCCAAATCATGGCAAGACCGGGCCAGCTTCCTGTGATTCAGCCACGCGGTCCTAAAATCCTCCCTGCTCTGGAACTGCTCCGGGGTGGGAGACTTCAAACCACTGAAGAAACCCGATGATGTTGGAGTGTCCGTCTTCGCTTGTAGAACGGACAGCTCAGACAAACTGTAGGAGCGTTTGCTCCTAAAGAAGGGATTATCCCGTTTCACAGTCTGTTCCAGCTCCAACCTGTTTGTGCATGGAAACTCATCAAAAATGTTACCCATGCTGCTGTTAGCGGCTGAACTGGAAAATGCTGAATTAGGAGCTCCTGTGTCAAAGAGCAGCAAGTCAACAGTAGCTTTGGAGTTGGACTCATTGTCAGAGCTGGTCATTGTTTGCAAATTCCCATTTAGAAATGGGTTGGTCTGGGCTCCATTCAAGAAAGGGTTATTACTGTAGGTTTTGGCAGAATTTCTTTTCCCGTCAGTCCATTCTCCAAGCAGGTCCAACTCCTTGACCCCCTCATCAGGGCTCTCCAGCAGATTGTCTATCATGCCGCTGTCTGTTAAGGAAGAGTTGCGGTAGTTTACAGGCTGCACATAGGAGGAAGGGATGTAACCCATTTCTGTAGTGTTGTGGGCATACCACCACTCGCCTCCTGACGTGTCTAAGACGTAGAGGTGGTCCCCCTTTGAGAACTTCAAAGTGGTGAAATTGGTTGGACAGTAATCTTTGATTGCTATTACTTCCTTCGCATTTCCAAAGGATGTGGGATTGTCTATCAACAAGGCACTAGGGGAAGGCACTGCAAAGGGAAGAAAAACAGCTGTGTAAGGAATCAACCAGCAAGGGAGTCACGAGTTAGTTGTACACATTTATTTCAAGTTGGCAACTCATGCTACTTGAAACTGTAAAGCCAAGTTAGTTTTTAGTTATTATATCTTTAGGCTTGATAGACTATTTTGAGAAACAAAATGAATTTCAAACAAAAATTTGAAAATTTTGAGAAATAAAATATCTCCCCCCACTGCTTCTGAGGTGACCGTGTGGGTGCAAGAGAATGTCTTCTCCAAAGAGTTCCTAATCTAACAGGTTGGGGTTCAAAGCAGCTGAGCAGGGGTCTACACAGGAGAGGAAACAATTTATTGCAGTCCCATAATAGCAATGTATGTGCAGGAAAGGCAAACCTCCTTCCAGCAGGCTGTGAAAACTGATGTTAGGTTGTGTAAAACAATGCGACACAGGTGATCCTTCGAAGACATTTTCCTACACATTTCATCACTGGTATCTCAATGTCTTTAGCTGCCATTTCTTTTTATCACTGATGTCCTTGGTTATTTTTTGTGAATAGTTAACTTTGCTGCTGAAGGTGAACGCCTGTTTTTCAAGCATATTGCACATTAATTCATGGCAATAGGAGCAGCCTAAAAGTGGTTTCATCCTGCCCTAACTGCACTTCTGTATATGTGAAACGTCTTGCATCTCACGGTCAGAAAGAACAACTAAGGGCACCCGCTAAGGTGCTAGCATGGCAGCATGTCCAATTTCCCTTTCAGCATGATGCCTTCAGCAGAAGCCCATCTGAAAGTCATTCTGATGGTACTAAATGATCCCAGTTACAAACTAAAGGCCTCAAGAAGGACTACAGATGCTGAAGCCATCACCGCATTTATTGCTTTCAGTTTCCTGTTGAGGACTTATTTCTCTACCAAGCACCAGAAGCAGGCTGCAGATAACGCTACGTCGGCACTTGGACATTTGTTATCTTACTACGCAAGCCTAAGACAACAAAACCTACAGAGGAGAGGGAAAAGAGCTGCATTTTCGCAAATAGGGAGCAGCAAGAGAACTAGGACAACGACTGTGTTGATGTCCTTGCTAGCTCTCTGGCGGGAAAAAAGTGCTCTAAAAATTCACACAGGAAGCCCCTAAGTCCTGGAGGCAACCGGATGGCAGAGCAGAGATTTTTTGATCATATAAAAACATGATAAAAAGAGTGGACCTTTAACGGTCACAGAGCAGCTCACGATGCCACAATGGAATTAAGAAGTAACTTAAACATGAGCAAAAAAATTCTTCAAACGCAATGACTTGAGGACTCTGATATTGAAAAAAAAGAAGAGATTGTACACAGACTAAATGACTTCATCCGCGTCCTGATCCCTCCCTCTCCCAGCAGGCAATGAAAGTCATGAGGACATTAATTCACTGCAAAAATCACATTAAAAAAAATCCCTTCGAAACCTCCTTGTCACCCTGGTAGTAAGTCACTATGAAAGTATTCACATATCTCAAGAGGACCTATCTCTATGAGATAGATAAGAGCACATATCTCTATGAGGATATTCACATATCTTTGCTGGGGAGAACTCACAGCTCAGGGTTACCAGCAAACCCTTCTCTGATACCTGATCTCTCGGGAAGGACAGGGATATCAGGAAAGGCCTGTGGTTACGACACTTTTTAGGTCAAAGAGCTGGCTGTGGAAGGTCTGTCAAACCAGAGAGACATGATTTAATTTCTCATTTTCCTTTCTTAACAGCTGACAGATGTCTCCTATGGAAGTGGTGGGGAAGGCATGCTGCACTTGGGGTTTATTTTCCATTTGCCATAAACAGAGATCCTCACTCAGCCTTATGAATTAAAGTATTCTCCTTTGTTTTGTTTTATCTCCCAGCAATAACAGCCATGTGTTTCCGGAAGAGAGACAGAGAAACCATAAAATCTGCTGCATTTCAGTTTCACTGAATATCCCGTTGTTCTGATCTCGGTGAAGAAAAATAAATAAATAAATAGAGACAGGCAGTAAACAGGAAGACGTGTTATTCATCACCCCGTCTCTCCATCAGGTCGCCTTTTATTTATCTCCCTTATAAGCAGTCCTCATGTTTTCCCTCTCAGTTTCTGCATCCAGACATCACGCACGTGCCCGGATAGATACAGCGGGCAGCTATGCAAGACGGCTTGAGCTGGATCAGTGCAACGTTGCATCCAGCTTCCGAGCATCCTTTCCCACATATATGTCCACACTCCCCTGTATCCTGTGCCCCACACCAAGGTAAACCCATGCCAGGGATGAGCAAAGACGTGCGCTTGGCGGCTAAGTGTCCGCCAAGCCAAGAGATGCGCCAGGACCCCCCTCACCTTTGACGTCGCTCAAGCTGTTTTCGGAGAACCCCTCGCCGAGGTCGATGAGCGTCCCCTCCGACCTGCAGCGCGGCAGGCCGCTCGAGTTGGCCGCCCGGATCCTCTGAGCCGCCATCCCGAAGCCGCCTCGTTGCTCTGGGAGCGCTAGGCGCTCATGGCCTCTCCGTGGCGGTGGCAGCGAGCTGCTAGGCTGGCAAGGACAGCTACGGGGTCCCCAGTGTCACCACAGCGCCCCGAGAGCCTGGGGAACCAGCCTGCAAAGGAAAGCAAAAGGAAGAGTTAGGGAAAGCCCTAGTTCACAGCACAACATCCACGCCATGTACCTGGAAACTCTGACCTGCTCAAGTTTGGCAGGATGGAGATCTTCAAGCACGGCACTGCAACATATCTCAAAGGATGCAAAGGAAATGTGTTCCACAGCTTCAGCCTCATGCCAACCCATGGGCAATTTGCTTATCTTTTTTCTCACCTCACCAGCTGTATGCTTCCCTCTTTCCTTTTATTTGCTTATCGAAAAAGCACTGTTGGAGAAAGGCATCTCTTCCTTCGTGCATGCCAGCCCTACAGCACTGGCTCAGAAAAACTCTCTCGCATTCTCCTTAAAGCATCAAGAAAGATTATCCATGCTACTCCTAACAAGCACATGTACAATCATGCATACAAATCATCAAAGGCTTTGGGTATCACAGACAGCCCAGTCTTGTTCTTTACTAGCACCCTTGCACAAAAGCAGAGCTCTTTCCCCAAGAGTTACTCCGGGGTAGGTTGTTCCCTGGCTTATAAAGTGTTCCTTCTTCCTCTTTAGTAACAATTTTGAACTTTGGGGTATTTTTACACTCGTGCAATGCATATTTATAGAATGATAAAGTGCTCCCAGCTGGGGCCGGAGGCTACGGGATCCCACAGGATAACGATTGCCAAGTCAACTTGGAGGGGGTTCACGTGACCGGGTTTTGCATGGGAAACCGGGTCACTGCTGCCTCCTGCCACGGTATTAGGCTCGTCTTGAAAGAAGATGCGGTTCTTCCCGCTTGCTCCTTCCAGGGATTCCAAGACAGACCAGGGATTCACAAGCACTCTTGACACCTGCCCCCTCTGTCTCTGTTTAGTCTCCTGTGCCTCACAGGCAAAAATAAAAACAGTAAAGGCCAACATCTTATAGAAACAGTTTGCAAGGTGTCCATGGAGTGACTGATCTCAGAGGGAACAAATCCACAGGAAATCACAATGAACAAGAGATACCAGTGGGTCAGCAGGCTAAAGAGCAGAACCTTCATGGTCACATCTGCCAGTGCCTTCCCTCCCAACCCTGGACCTCACCAATGAGACCAGCTGGAGATGCAACCAGCCTTGGACCTCACCAACTGCCAACCTCTGCAGTAAAATGGATTTTCCTTTGTCTTGCAACTTCATACTGCCTTGGTCTCCCCTGCTCTCTTGCCTTCTTCCGTTTTTGATTACATCAAACCCAAAACATACAAGACTTGGAGGTGCTTGCAATGAATTCAGAAAATACCTAGATACGGACCTGCTCTTCTAATAACTCACAACACTGCTGAAGGCAACCTGAGCTTCCACCCCAGCAAAGGGACCACAAGATCCAAGTAATAGGATGATAACAGCAAACACAAGCCAACGCTTCGTGGAAGCGCGTGGGGGCTCAGGAAGTTCCTCTGAAAACCACTTGCTCCAGCGGGACGCCAGAGAGCTCGGGGCAGGAAACAGTGGCTGCAGAGCAGTCACGTGCTAAGCGTCCCGCTCAGACCATGCTCCAAACCCAACCCATGGCC
Organism: Rhynchotus rufescens; assembly: GCA_032273925.1. NCBI lineage: Eukaryota > Metazoa > Chordata > Aves > Tinamiformes > Tinamidae > Rhynchotus > Rhynchotus rufescens. The sequence continues at coordinate 14,290 of JAVCKT010003635.1, forward strand.
CTTGCAAAGCCGCAAGGCCGTCATCGTCTCGGCTGGTCACGAGGAGGCGGCGCTGCAGGGGTATTTTTAGCTGCACCCGTCACATCACATGGCTGGGAGGCTGGAGGTTTGAGGAGCACAGAGCCGGTGGGTCACAGGAGGAACCTGCTGTCCCCAGCCAGCATTTGTCCCCACTGCATGCACATATGTTTTCCTGGGAGGCTCCCCCAAATCACCTTCTAATCACAACTCCCGGTGCTAGCTCTGGTACTGTAGAGATGCTAAGAGAATCCCAAGTCATCTTGCCCAGCTTCAAAGAGCTTCTCTGCTCCCTACACGCCAAGCAGACTGATCCAACTCATGCTAATGCTCCTCTTTCCCTTTTGGCAAAACATTTTTGGTGGGTAGGAGCACGTTATCTCTGCCATTCATGCCAAAACACTCCCATTTCATCACACCACACCACCAGGGATGGGGCAGATCCACCAACCACACCAAACACATCCAAAAATGCTCCGTATGGTTAAACACTGTGGAAGAGCAGCTGCACAAGTGCTAAGAGATAAATTAACCTATTCCCCACTTGCCTGGAGAACAGGCCAGGAGCTCGACCAGCAACCTAGGCCCATCTGGTCAGAGCCCCTACAGCTGTGCCAAACTCCAGCCTGCCTGAAAAACATGAAGAGCCCTCAGAAACAAAGCCCCAAGCAACTGCAAGTTGCATCCAAAAACAAATTCCTTACCAAAATGCATGAATTCAGCAACCCAAAGAGCTTTTAATCTGCTCCTAAGGTTGTTTCTCCGTCAACTTTCTTCCCCAACTGAAAAGAAGCAATAAGCCGAAAATAACCCCACAAACCAAATTCCTTAGATGACAGAGCTTTGCAAGGAACATGGAGATAATGGAGATGTGGACAAGCGCTTTGGATGCAGCTCCCTGCTATTAAAGGAGCTGGTATCTCCGTGGGTGATTTTAGGAGGAACAAGCCCTGGAGGACTAGAGTACCCTTTTCTGGAATGCACTGGAAGAAAATTCGCATTATAGGAAGGATAGTTAGAACATGAGCTATTTCAGTCCATTCGAGACACTTTTGCAAGCCATCCTCGGCCGGTATGTCTGGAATGCAGCTAATTGTAAGGATGCAGGGAGGTTTTGGACAGAAGGAAGGGAAGGGAGGGCTTCTGTGCAAACTTTTCCCTTTGTGGAAAGGCTGTTTCAGGTCCCACATTCCAGAGGACTTGGCAAGCACTAGACACAAAGAACCAGGCTTTGAGTCAAGGCTGTGCTTATCGAAGGCTACAAGCCAGGTAAGATGGGAGGCTTGGAGAAAAGCAGCACCTGTTGGCAACAGCAGCAGCAAGAGCCTTGCCTGACTATCTAGTCTCTGTGCAAAGCACAGGCACAGGGGAGAAAATATCATTTATCAGGACAAATGACCACCGGCAGGCACCCACAGATTGGGATTTGCATGCCCAGGTGGCCTGCAAATATCCTAATTCTTGTTGCCTCCCACTACTCCCTGAACTGACCTTCCAGCAACTTGGTAGGATTTTGTAGGAGCCTCTCCAAAGTCACTGCCTGGCAGTGAGGCTGTGGAGGGGTTAAAGCCCAGTTACTCAGGTGTCAGGTGTGAATCATCACAGAAAATGCGAAAGTGGTAAGTTGTTCCAATTTTGGCAATTCTCGCTAACAATCCTATTTTAAAAAAGGAAAAAAAAAAAAGAAAAAGAAAAGAAAAAAAGAAAACGGAAAAAAAACACACTACTTGCCTGAAATTCATCCTTTTTTAGTGGGTATTACATGAAATTTTACTGAGCAAGAAGGAAACTAGTAACAGAATGGCAATTTTCCTGTGAATCACAGTGCAAGTCATGAATATATTTTCTAACATCTGTTTGCTAGCCCAGTGTCTATTTGATAACAATAATTACAGTTGTGCACTGACATCTTACAGACATTCCCACAAGCTCACAGTTCGCAGTCATGTTCCCTCTTCCAATATTTGTGCAACTACACAGGAAACTGCATGTTAAAGAGCCTGTGACAGATGTGATCGTGTGGTGAAACATCTGGACAATTATGTCCCACGTGCATCCTAAAGCCCCAAGAGACTTGCAAGAGCGCATGTCCACACGACAGATTATGGAAAGATAAGCAGCATCTCAGTCCTATTTATTGCTGTTTTAGATAGAGCAGCACTATCACACGTATCCAAGGAGGTAGGGTGCATGCATCCCACTGCAATTTCCTATCTAGGCTGTGGGGAGCCAGGGTGGGGAGCAATATTTTGGAGCTGACAGCCTCATGGGGTGGCCCCAAACCCTTTCTAAATGCAGAGGCAGGAGACAACAAGCAAGAACAAGTCTGCTGCTTCCAACCCCAGACCAGGAGAGAAGAAAAGCAGGAGCCAGGAGTAGCACAGATGGGAACAGCACATGGGTGGCTGGGGCGGGATTTGTTTAGAAAGGATTTGTATAGCTGAGGCCGAGACAATAGTTTGCAAACTCCTCTGAAAGCTCTATAAATATAGAACAGGAAAAAAAATACAAAAAAACCCCGAACAAAAACAGCGACATCTGTTTACACACAGTGATGAACAGCATCCTAAGAGGAGGGGGGAAGCAAACAGGCAGTGTGCTAGTGAACACGTCACCCCGAGGACACATGTCCTCTGTGAACATAAAGTGAGGGGTCCAGAGCACCTAGAGCTCACGCTGGGCGAGCAAGGAAGGTGTCTGCACCCAGCTCCATGCCAGGAGCTCACAAATACCTGCTTCCTCGCCTGATCCCAGCTTTTTCCTCCCAGCAAGGACAGGCAAAGCTGCAGGGGGAAAACCAACAAAGTGTCTCCCTTAGGGATTGGACACTTTTTCCCAGCAGATTCATCCCCCTGAAATCCTCCTTTAGCATCACCCCGGGAGTCGCCGATCACATCACCCCATCCAGGAACCAGACTGCAAGTCTTCAGTGCTATGTACAAACACCCACATTAGCAATTAATCAACTCTGCGTTACTTGACGTGGTGCTCGTTTCACAACATTAGCCCGACTGGTTTCAGGAAGCAGCCCCCAGAGCTTCCAAGCAGCAGCACAACACACGCTTGGAGCAGGCCAGGAGCCTGGGGCCCCTACGGGGTGACGCAGAGCTCGCTCTCTCCTCCCCACCTTGCTCGCTAGACTTCTCCCTTCCCGGCTTGACACCACGAGTCACAGGATTCATATCCTGTGATTCACTCCTTGGGGCAGCAGCGCAGCTATTCACAGCAGGGACCTGCAGAACAGACTGAACTTTGCATTAGCTGGTGTTGCTACAAATTTGGGAAGGGGCGGAATACGACACACTGGCAGATGGGATGCACGGGACCAACATCAACCCAAACCCTAGCAGCGCCCCTCTCAGCAAATGAAAGCCTGGTGCATTGCAAAGTTCATTTTATCTTTATGTGGAATCGCCGTCACAAGCGAGCTGGGAAAAAGCCGGGGTCTCGAATTGGCACGGGGTTTGTGAATAAAAAGCGGGAGCTGCTCTTGGATCCCTTTGCAGCAGCAGGTTCCCCAGCAAGCAGCCTGCGGCTGGTGCGGGGAGGCCGCGGCGCAGCACCGAGCGCGGCGCAGGCCCACACAGCTCCACGGCCCCCGGGAGGAGCCCAGCGAGTCCCAGCGGCTCTGCGGGATGAAGCCAGCCCGATAGGGAGGATGGATTAACCGCTTCCTCCCCAAGCGGCCTCCGGCTGTTGCTGTTTCCTGGCAGGAGGCGCGGGGCGGTGGAGGAGGGCTCCTTGGCCAGCACTGCTAAGTCACAAGCCAAAATGACTGTTCCAAGCAACCCACCAGGTCCCACCACTGCCCAGCATGACGTGACGCAGGTTCCCCCTCCTCTCAATGCTTTGGGGAGCTATGGGGAAAAACTCTCATTCCCATCCTTTGCCTGCGCCCTTTACTGTCCATGGGACTCCTGCCAGGTCTGGCTGTGTCCAAGTAAGACGTCATGGTGCCGGGGGACTGCTTCTTTCCTTGAGAAAGCAGAGACAGAAAGGGTTAAAAATAACTTCAGAGAAGCCTCTGGGCTCACTCGGGCCGGAAAGGAGCTGTGCTCCAGACTGTTCCTTCCCCAAGCGGCAGCTGCCCGCGGCTCTCGGCACCCTCCTCGCTCCTCCTGTGCGCCCAGCTCCGCAGAGGTCCCCAGGAAAGTCCACCATTTCTGGGACAACGGCAAGCTCCATCCCCCAGCAAGCTCCCACCTGAAGCCAGGGTCCTATCAAACACCCCAGGACACCAGTAAGGTGGACTGAAGTACACATCAGTCTCTCCATGCACAACATGGAGAGATTTATTTCCACGCCAGCCTTGCCTCCCTTGGTATGCACCTCCATAAACCTCCTTATTCTGATGCTAGGCTGATAAACAAGGCCCATATCTTATCTGGGGAATTTAGTCACCACTGAATTATAAATTAAACATGTCGTGCATGCATTCCAGCTCCACTAACCCTGATTAGCATAGAAATGCAATCTCAGACAAGTCACTCACAGGCAGTGAAAGATCCATCTCCATGAAGAGAGACAGCAAAAATATGGAAACACCTAAAAGCATCAGGGACAGGTAATGGGAGAACAATCAGCCTTAACTTTCCCTCAGAGGCAAGAGCTCAGCTGAAACGACATCTGGGAGGAATGGCAGGGATGGCTCACAACAATCTATTTTCCCTGTGCTCTTCTTTTAAGAAGAGCAGATTTACACTTCCCCATCAATCGCTTTCCCTCAAGCAGGAGGAAGATCATAAAGCACCGAGTCCTTGCAAGTTGCTTCATGCACGTGCATGCCACCATGAAGACTGGGAAGGGGAAAGCCCAGATGGCTCCACAGCTGGCGAGACGCAGAACTGCTGTAGAGCATCTCCTGCAGTCACAAAACCACCAAGTCCTGTGGTAGAGCCTCTCTAGCCACATACAGCACAAGTCCCTAAACAGTTCAAAATCCCCACTCAGTCTCCCTTGCAGACAACATTCTGCTTTCTCTGAGCACGAGTACGAAAAGAATAAAGTGGCAAAATAACTCTTGCTATGGGCACACAAAATCCAGAGGGGGCTACAGGGTCACTCCATATTCAGCAATTAAACAAGCAAGGCCAACAGCACCACAAAGCCTATATAAAAGTCCACAGGTTGGCCAGCACAGCACCCATAACGATACAAGGCAAGAATTGTTGTTGAGGAAGGGAAAGTTGCGTGCAGGAGGTACTCCAGCTGTTGCACCACAAATGCCACAGAAAGACACATGATGGCTTAGAAGTAATAATAATAATAAAAAAGATATTTTGTGAACATTTCCATGTGTAAATCTATCCCCTTCTCTTGCGCAGGAGCATGGAAGAGCAGGGCTGCTAGCAAAGTGTGGAGACTGGCTGCAACTATCATGATGTTCGTAACTCCCTGCTTTTATGTAGTGACATTTGCAGGCAACTCTGCAAATACTTATTATTGAAGAAAACCCTACAAATATTAATTTAACTCCAGTTCCTCATAAGCAGTGAGACCAACCGAAACTTGCACTGACCAAATGGCAACGACCAAATACTGCACTGTCAAGCAGAGACTTCAGTATCTACCGTGTTAGAACTCTTCTGCTACTGATGTATACCCCAGCGCATCCCTGCAGTACATCCCTACGGTACAGTACATCCCTAAGTTTAGAAGATAAAAATAATAATAATATAGGGAAAAGCCCAACACACTGCTCACCTCTACAGTAACTACATCCACATCTTAGACAGCATCATGTGCAGCTCTCAGCAAGGGGCTTGGGCTCTCTAAATGCTTACTTACTCCTGCCATCCAATGTGATTTCCTACTTAGCAACTTCTTTCCTTGCACGTTCTTGTGAATCACGGACAGATGCCTTCGTCCCAATCCTGCCCTACTTCCTTCCTGACATATCCAATAAGCCATCCCTCAAGCCCCACGCAAGGTATAATCTCCTTATTCAACTCACATTACTTCGAAAAGGATCAACCCACGTCTTCTTTGATTTCAGTGGCTGTGCAAGGATGCAGCGGCAATCTAGTTCCAGATGGCACCAACAACAGCACAGGAGCTGTGCCTACAAATCTGTAATTCGATGCAATGCTTGCTGATGATTCTCAAGCAACTCAAAGGAGTTTGCAAGTCCCTTGCTTGCTGGCTGCCCTGCTCCATCTCAACCTTTTACAGGGGAAGTGTGCTTCCCAGTCCCATTGCAGGCCACTCCTGCATACCTGCATGCTGCTGCCTTGCTGCTGGAAGTGAAAGATGGTAACAAGTTCAAGTAACACCTATGGCTGCAGTGGCTTGTCAAGCTTGCACGAATCATTCTTACCTTACTTGAGCCGCTGATTTAATTCCATGCATCCTCAGCACTTTGCTTGCAAAGAGTTTCATTTATAACCTGCTTTACCGACTGAAATGAAAAAGCAGAGGACAAGGATGCAACCTGGGGAGAGGCAGCTTCTCCATCTCTGTGTGCAGGCACCAGCAAGAGTAGTTCCCTGCACGTGCAGTTCCAGCCTGTGTTTCTTAAGTGCATCAGTGCTGCACATTTACTTTAATTCACAGCCTGAGGGCAGTAACCAGGATTCACTCTCTCTCAAGAGAGTTCAAATCCTGTGTTTTTTTTTTTCCTCCCAATCAAATACCTGTCTTCTAGCTACTATCTGAACTAGCCGCTGAACTGCTGCGGCTGGTGCTTTGTGGGAGCACCCGCAAGCAGAAGACAAGAGAGATAAGCACAAGAGAGACCTGTCAGAGCTGGCAACCCCTGCGAGTGTGCCCAGCTGCACAGAGGGAAATCCCAAGCCTCACAGGGAAGATGGATGTACCCCAAAGTCCTGCGACAAGGCCTAACCCTGGACCTGTTACAGAGTATGTCATCTACATGTCCCACTCCATCACGAGCTGCAAACTGAAGAAGCCAAAAGACAACTTCTATCGTAACCAACTGTCACATCCCAAGGAACCAAATGACCTGTGAGAGGCTGCTCCTGGACTTCCCAAATCTGCTGCATGAAAACATCCTCCTTCACCACCCTGCCGCCCTCTTTCCTGCCTCCCCCTTTCCAAAGGTCTCCAGGGCCGCAAATTCCACTAGCACACACGCTTGGCTGATAACACAGCCTGCCAGGGATGCTTTCTCCATCCCAGGTGATGGATCACAGCTGGCAGCACTCCCAAGGAATGAGAACTTGGCTTGACTGAGCGCAGGAGAGGCAGGTACCAGGCAGGGTCTGGCCTCCTCCCCTTAGAGCTTTGGGTGCAAATCAAAGGTATGTGGGACTGCTCTTCCCCTCCTGGCCCTGCTTCAAAGGGAAAGCACCACGTGGCAGCTGGGGGAGACTGTGCTCATCCAAAAGCTAGAGTGATTGAGAAATGCCAGACCGCAGGAAACTTGTGATAAGATCTGGGAGAACCAACGGGGCTGCCCAGTACCAAGTACCGTAAGAGCTGGAGACAGAGCCAGATCCTTCCACATCAGGGCCAAATGGACACGGCAAAGAGCGAGGGAAAAAAGCCAGGGGAGTGTGTTCACTGGTGGGGAATGGAGGGAGAGGGACTGACTCACTTCCCCACCTCCCACACCATTGAGCTAGGTCAGGGGATGAGCCAAGCCCAGGGCCTTAGGCACACAGCCCTCCATCCCACCGAGGAACGTATCTGTGCTCACAGGCAACATTGGGGAATGGGGCCAGAACAGCCCAAGATGAGGTGACCCTCTTTTAAGGACCATATTTACACACTTCTCTCTGGGTAATCCATAAGAATGGATGTTTCCAAGCAAGTTCAATGGAAATCTGCCATCTCTGACTTTGACTAAAGCCAGGCAGCAGCCCTCAAGCTGGATATATCCCTCACTTAACAGCCTTGAGCATCAGTCAGACTGGGGTTGATGGAAAGAGAAGAAAAAGCTTCGTATCAATCACTCATGCTCCTCTTTGACTTTCTGCACTAAAGTCAAGATCAGCTCCAGGCACTTGTTAGTAATTAGTTTTAAATTCACCCCTTTCTCTTCCAGAGTTAAGTTTCCTCATTTGGATAAAAATAATGAATTAGTATTGTAGGAGGTTTTTGTTTTGTTTTGTTTTTAAAGCACAGTCATGCTTTGCTCAAGTGAATTTAACTATTTATTAGAAATTCATCTTGCAAAGCAACCCCTAGACCTAACACTTCAAAATTTCATTTGCTTCAAAAGGCAGGGTCCAGCAGCCAAGACACTGATGTGGGACTGCTGGGCCTGGAGTTTTAACCACAGCTTTTCTGCTTAGGGAAAACAAGGTCTGGGAGACAAAGCAAATTGCTTGACGTGATCCTGATGTCTTCCAGAGAGCTTTTGAGTGCTACAAGCAAAGACAAGGTCGGGAAGGGCTGGCTGCTGTTGCTGATTCTACAGGAGCCTGGCACAAGGATTTTGCATGTTTGATGCTGGCAATGCTGCAGACCTCAGCGATTCCAGAACGTGCCACCTTTCTGCAGCCTCCTCCTACTCCTTCACCACTTGTGTTTGTGAAAGCCAAGGCTTTCATCTACCAAAAAAATCAACCACTCCTTAGGAAAACACAAAACACAAGCTCTTTGTACCACAGAGAACACATTAATGTGAACTCATGTACACCCTGGAACAAGTCTTGGGAGCTGCTGCTGTGAGAAAACACAATCTGTGTGATATTTTACTCTCATTTCTAGCAGACAAGAAAAGACTGGGGGAATATTGGGAACTCTGGTCTCTCCCACAGCACTCTGCTCTCTCGTGGATTTTGGATGTCTCCCTGCCTTCCATGAGGCTCCACTTGCCACACACTGCAAACCCTGCCAAGTCTTCCTCGCCAGCAAGGAAGCTGGGGAATTGCTTCTGAAAAGCTGAAGTCCAGAGATAAGGAGTTGAAACACTTGCAAGGGGAAAAAAAAAGACACACACACATAGACATAAATATATATGTATATATACTATATATACACACACATATTTTATATATACATATAATATCACCAAAAGCTGCAGAGAAGCAAACTGACTTTCCAAAACATTATGAAAGTTACACTGGGCAAGGAGCAATGGATGTGAGATGTTTACAGGAGCTCTATTAAAATACATGTTTTCCTACAGTTTCTCACCACAGAACTAAACCTTCCAAGAGCTGTATCTCTGCAATCATGTGGCATGCGAGCAGGGAAGTATCTACCCCCACCTTGACAACATCCCTCCTCCTCCTCCTCTTGCAAGACAAATACCGGAGTCTAAAAATTCACACCCAGCACCCCTGTTCACACAGTTAAACAGACCACAAGGCTGGTTGTAGAGCGGTGCTGCAGCCTTGTGCTACATCCACCCACCTCCTCATGCACCAGATGTTTTGGCAAAATCCAGCCAAGCAAGCCTGGACTTGGCTCTTCTCAAACAGTCTGAGCCTACTGCCAAGCAAGGCCGAGCTAAATACAACACGTTTGATGGAGGAAAGAGGTAAAAAAAGTGAAAGAGCCAAAGCAAGAATGGAGGGACATGTGCAATTTGGGAGTCTTCCATGAGCTGATGGTGGGACAAGGGCCACGTGCCCCATGGCATTGTCAAGAACTAGTGCTTTTGACTCTGGTCTTTCAGCAAGGCTCCTAACCAAGCGTCCGTTCCTGTTCTTGGCCAGCAGCGGAGAGCCAGATGAATGGGGAAAAAAAACGTTCTCATGTTTCTCCTCTCCCAAGAGCACTGGCAAACGCAGAGCTGAAAACTGCTTCCATTTAGGGCCCTCTCTGAGCACAGTGCTCTTTGCCAGCCTCAGCGTGCAGCCGGGAGAGGGAAGCCCAGGAATTTGGCACATGCAAGAGATTCCGCTCACGGCTCTTGGGGGCAAGCGAAGAGGAACTGCTGTGGAAAAAAATAAAAAAGCCATCATTGCAGAGCATGCCTTACTGGTGTCTCCTGGCACCTACAGAAAGGAGAGCCGTTACGACATCCCTAGAGGGTATATTACACTTCGTGAACAAAGCAGGATGGAGGGGAAGGTTTCCTTTTATAGCAGCAACTCTGGAACACAAGGCACATGGAAAGTCAATGCTGGTGACTAAATACAGATTAGGTATCTCTGAGGGGGAAGAGAACTTTCCCTAAAGACTCTCCTGCTATTAAAGTACTGATTCCAATACAGCAGTTTCCAACTGATTTTAGTTATTCAGATAACACATCATCAGCCACGAGGTCAGGAGAAACCACTGTCCTGGATTTGCTCATCGTCATTTGCAGTCAGCAAGAACCTGCCTGGCACTGGGCCTGTCACACAACGGAGGCCAGGTCAGGTATGGTCTGAGACCTCTCACATGAAAACCCATCAAAAAGGCTTGCAAAACACATCACGCCACCAAATGTTCCTTGATTTACGCCCTGACCTGGCAAAACCTATCAGCAACACTAAGCACCAAGTTCAATTCAGTGAGTGCTTGGCTGGATCATATCTCCCAGGCCTCCACTCACGTGAGTGGGGTTTATCTCGGGATGACTCTTAAGGCTCTCCCCCTTACCACCATTCACTTCACTCTTTGAAGACTCCCCCACCACCCGACACTCAACTATTAAATCCATTTGATCCAACAGCAGAAGGTAGTTCAGCAGGTGCTCCACAAATATTCAATATTCAAGCCACCCCAGCTGCACAAGCGTGAGCAGATGCATCCAGAAAAGGGGTACCCTGCTGAAACTGTTCCCATTTCCTAGTTGGAGACCTCAACCTGGGTTTCACAGAGTGTAGAAATTGTAGGCAAGCATCTTGCAAAAGAGCAGCCTCAACGTGCTGACTCTGCAAGGGGAGAGAAGGTTCCTCAGGAGGCAGTTTTACCTTCAGGTATCCATAGCAGTTTCAAAGCCAAAAAATAAACTGCTAGAAATTGTGCCAGTGTGACAATAGCTTAAAACACCTGAAGACGTAAGAAGGTAATGAGACTGCTCTACATAGCAAGAATGCTCTTGAAGTTTATAGTGCCATTAAAAAAAAAAGATGACCTTCCAGGGCTAACAGTGCATATCCTGTTATTTGACAGCACTACAGCCAGTAATAAAATCATTACACGCACGTGAGCCCTATCAAGTAGCAGCAGATAATGTAGTGGAGAAGCAAATAAAACTATATTCATTTCCCTTCTTTCAAAGCTACTGCAGGCTGTGTAACCATTGTCATCTTTTTTCTCCTGCACAATATAAGTCCAATGCATGTCTTCAGACAACACATTATTCTGTGTGGCCAATGCTCACCAAACTCCACTATAGTACCGAGTACTTCGTAATGAACCCTAAGAACATGCTTATCCATTCCATAAAAGCAACAAAACCTAGTAGTGCCTGCCCAAACACTGCCCACTAAAAGAACAGAACCAAGACAGAAGATTTCAACAGAGATGCTCTTCCAGCAGGGGACTTATCTAGCCTTCCCTGGAGTCCACCTAAACTTTACGGCTCTGTGATGTTCCTTGGCAAGGAGCTCTGCACATCTGCTGCCTGCATGGTGGAAGAACTACCTCCATCAGAAACAGGTTCACACCAGCTTCCTCTGATGCTCACTACGATTCATATTGGAAGTGAGAGCATTCAGACTCCATTCACCCTCTCCCTACTGCCCAACCAGTTTTCTCTCAAGACAAAACCAATTCCTAATTCAGGTGGGGAAGACGCAAAGCTTTTTAAAGCCAGCTACCAAAAGATCCACCACCCATCCCACTGGAGCAGGAAGCTTTTTTTTCCAGTCACATGCCCATAGGGGCCAACAAAAAGCTTGAAAAATCTAGAATCACATCTAGCACAGAGTTCCCAGGGGTAAAAGCCACACACTAAGAGTTCAAAACGCTTGAAGGGAAATAGAGCCCAGGAGAGCAGCTTCTTGCTCTGCTGCAGCATGCAAGGACTCTGGGGTGAGCTAGCTCTCCTAGGGCACGGCCTGGGATGGGTGCTGGCAAATGTGCAAAGATTAGCTCAGCAGCGAGGTAGCAAGGAGCAGAGGCGGCTCCGGGAACTGCTGCTGCGAGGCACAAATTAGCAACTTCTGCACGAGTCATCTTCCCACCCAGGCTCCTGAGGCCAATTTGCACCCAGAGGTTGTTTGCTAGGGTGGAGGAGAGGAGATGGTGCCTCGCGAGCACATCAGGTCCTCGCAGTTCACCACCTTGCCTTGGTAAGCACCGTTTAAAAACAGCTTAAACACATGGGCACAAGTTCACACAGAGAGGCTGTGACAAAGCAGAAATGAAGTCCAGATGACCAGAGCCACAAACCAGCCCTTGACCACAGAGCTACATTTTTAATGCAGAACAGCCTTATCTGTCAACAGAAATCCCATCTGTGGCTCTTATGCATTATCCCCTGCCTCAGAAGAGGAAGAAAATCTCTCCTTTTCTTTTTTTCAGCATCACAGACTAATCGAGGGATTAATCTAAGGACACGTCTGCGTCCTGGCATGGACATCTGCACTAGCTGCTAAGGAGCAAGGATGCTGGACACAGATCTGCTTCTGCAGCCACTGCATCCTTAGAAATTGTATGTGCTTCTCCCAAGACAATGCTGAGGTAGAAGAGACACTTCTTTCTTCACTGTCCCAAGATCTCAGGGCAATATCCACCAAGAGCAGGCTAAGGACAGCCTCAAAAGTAGTTTCCAAGGTCCGTGTGGTAACTGAGGCAGCTACCTACCTGGACAATTACAACCACAAGATCACAATATTCTGTTGTTATGGTCAAGTCAAGGCATCCCACCTTTTGGTCATATACATCAGATTGGGCACCCAACCAGTTTGCAGGCTCTTAGACTGGAGCTCTGCTTGACATAGCGGGGCAGAGCCTTCTAGGTGAGTGCACACTAGATCTGGGGGAAAAAAAATAAAATAAAGGCAAACAGGAATGATCTATGTTTATACAACATGCAGAAAGCTGGGGGCTTTGGCCTCAGCTCATTGCCTAAGTGTACTTCATGGATGTTAAACAGACAATGTCTAGCAGCTGGATTCTCACTAATGAATAAAACTTGTTTAGATTCTCAGACAAACTCATTCCAGTGATAAGCTTAACTTTAATGTTCTTACACACCTTCTTGATTAGGCTAGATACTGACCTGCTGACGGATTACAAGATGCTTTCAGCTATGCAGAACATGCTGACAGCAGCCAGAATTCAATCATAAGCCTGCAGAAACAAATGAAATCAGCACATTGCAAAGAACTTCCCCAGAAAAGGTTTTTTAGGCTCTCTGCCTCAGTGACTTTTTCCTAGGCAGTTTCCCCATGATACCTCATTTTAAATGGTATTTAAACCATTTGCCAGAGCTGGCAGCCTTCTCACATAAAAGCGAGGAAGGAACATGCTGTGCAAAGTTGGACTGCAGGTTACTTGCTCCGTGGGATGTTCCCGATCTGACAGAATGCTCGTCCAGAACCTGGTCAAAAACACAGCAGCTCATTCGGAGCAGGAGGGAATGGCATCTGGAGAACATAATCTCAAATTACTCCCATACCTCAGGGCAGAAGAGAGCAGCCCAAGTTTAAAGAAGTAGACATGAAGACAGACATGTCTTGATCAGGGTGTGCACTAGGATTTTCTGTAAAAAACATAAGGTACCAGTGTTTTTGCTATTGGTTGGACTCCCTAAGTTGACTAAGCTGTAAGTCAGTCAGTCCTAAACTGACTTACTCTACAGGAACTTTCTGCTCCAAGAAACTGTCCTGTCAACTTGTACCAGAGAGGTTCTATTCTCCCTGCTGTTTGCTGTTAACCGTTGCCCCTCTCAGTCCTGGCTTCATCCTTCACTCCACTCTTTTGATCCAGTCCCAGCTGCAAACCCAGTGAGTTGCATACCCAGACAAGAAAGCATTGCTGCTGCAATTTTGTGAATGCTTTTAAAACCAAACTCATTAAATTGGTGCAGATGACCATGTGGATAATTTTAGAGGCTTTTTTGGCAGCAAAGCCCTTGCTTCACTTTAGCTTAAAATTCGTCCACACATGGGAATTTAACAGAATTGTTTTTCCAAGAGCACATACAGCCTCTTTGGCCAGGATGAGGGCTAAGCTAAACCAAAAGAGGATGTTTTTTGGTTAATACGAGAGCCTTCCTCATTGTTTTAAAGCCACCTCTTAAAATATAACCCCCAAAACTGCATGGAGGCTTCAGGTAAATTACAGATTAACAGGAGAGAACACAACCAGGGGATCAGGGTTTCAGATACATCTGGTGAGTAGTTGGTTGTTTCAGTCTTGTCAGGTAAAAGCTGCTCAATCTCATCATCATAGGTTAAACGGCTGATGAGAAACCAATTCCATTATTTTAAGGCACGAGTGCAATTCAAAGGGTGTCTCCACAAAGAAAGTTATGTGCTTTGAATTGTTTAATTTTGTACTAGTTAAAAATGCATTAGGTCCTTGTTGCAATGCTTTCAAAGAACTCAAAGTTAATGTGGTATGAAATGACAGCGCAAGGCAATCCTGTGCAATATCCCCCAGTGTGCAACACCAAAGACACACTGCTTTTCCTAACTGGGACACAAGCTGGCTCTCCAGCAGCCCCCTTCTTCAGGGTAATTCATTTGTGTGTCGCCCTAGCAGGAGGTCTTGGAACAGAAATAGCCAATTCCCTAACTCGGGCAAAATCCTGACATCCTCACACCATACCACAGCCAAGCTGGATCTCAGACACAGTCTTCACAGCAACAGTTAATGAGCAAAATTGAAGTTACGCTTGCAATGAAAGATGTACCCAGTTCAAGCTGAACCTCTTTGTTCCTGCGGGGTTGGTTTCAGCAAACCTCTGCAGTCAACTTGTTCTTTCAAGTTGTCATTCTGAGGTAGCCAAAAACATACCCACTTGGGCATTAAATCAAGGTAACTAAGCCCTGTCCTCTTCACAGAAGCCACTGTTCGTTCTAAGCCAGCGTAGAAACCAAAGGGAACATTTCAGAAAGACAAGATTCTTCCTCAGACCAACTTTTACACACCAAAATATCCCCAAGGTTTAAGTTTTCTCCCATCCTCAGGTCTTATGTCAGGAAAGCAAATGAGCACAGACACAAAGCTTAACCCATGCCTGTCTTCCAGCATTGCTAAGGTGGCTGCAGAGGTTAATTGTAGGCACACTTGATCTATTTATCTTGGTTTTCATTTTTTGCTTTGTTTTTATTTTAATGTTGGTCTTGGGGCATTCACATACATGCCAGGTCTCAACCATGCTGCTATTTTGCCACGCTTGGCTTTCTCAGAAAGTCAGCCGCAGGCAAGGCTACAAGGAGATGTGCCCAGCTCTCACTTCTCATTTAATGCTTCCCCATCAGCGCAGGTGAAAGCTGTCCAAGGCAGAGACCCCGAGCAACCCGCTCACAGTTTACCTATTTAAGGCTGAAAGCAGAGTGCTAAATTTATCACCACTGAGATTTCTATGGCAACAGACTACACTGTCCAATGTTGGATCACTTCAACCTATCTTAGGCATGAAGCGGAGCTAAAAGAGGTGGCTCTGGTATTGGGTTAGAGTCTTACACCAACCCCAAACTTCTGCATTGGAGAGAGAAAGCTGCTGCTCACAGTTGCCCAGAGGGATACTGAAAAATCCAAAGTTTTACAATTTTCAATGGTATCTAGAATCCTGGAAAGTAATGACTAAAAATAGGCATTAACAGAAAAAAAGGCAATAATATAACATAAAATATGAAAAACAATTGTATATATCTATGCATATGAAAAAGCCATCAACGCTGGGACAGATATCAGAGTAGGACCGAGGGTAAACATCGGAGTAGCACTGAGGGTAAACGTCGGGAGTAGGATGGCTGCAAGACTTTTCTGAATAGGAGCAGTGCCTCAGTGTATCCTTGTGGGAGGACATGTCACTTACTGTTCTGTCCTTTTCCCTCCCTCCTCTTGTGCCCATTCAAAAGTTAGATATTGTTTACTGTCCTCTATGGGAGGACAATCCCTAAATGCGTCTTTCAAATGAAGTATTGAATTGTAGCGATATGAAGAGAGGATCTGGTTTAGAATAGTGTATGGATCTAGAAGGGATGCCAGTTTGATTATTTCATTTATTACTGTCCTGTGTTTTTCCTTGGTTTTTGGGTTTTTTTTCTCCCCCCTTATGCTTCTCCTTTTGGGCCAGACGTTGCAGCTTTCCAGCAAAGTAAAACATATTCCTGGATAGAGCAG
>JAVCKT010003637.1:0-15855 GCA_032273925.1 Rhynchotus rufescens
AATCGAATAAACAAGGTTCCCAGTGGACAAACACTCCAGCTTATGACTATCATTTTCAAAGTGTTTTTTTCCCAGAGCAGTTCACTGAAAATGCAGTGCATTTTTCAGTGCACTGAAAAAGAGAGTGAGACTCACCACTATCATTTAAGAAATACAATGCACAGCAGAGAAATTGAAAACATCCTTAAAGAAGTGCTGGACAGAAACAGTAGGAGCTACTTGTAATCAGCCCTGGACACTGAAGTCTTCACATACCTTGAGCTGTCCTGCCACTTACAGGTTCGATGCCAGGCCATATTCTTACCCCTTCCATGTCGTCTCATCCTTGCTGTGACCCTCTCCTCCTCCTCCTCCTGTGCTCTACAAACACACTGCACAGATGCACAGTTGCGAAGTTATGACCATATTATTTCTTGAATTTTATGTCCCATGGATGAGGTGTCCACTTATTTCCAGGGAAGGCTGTTTGACCACTAGTAAAACTGAAGAAACACTAAAGAAGGTAGTTCATCCTGCACAGATGAACGAGGGAAGGCAAGACTCACATTTTATTCTGGACCCTGATACCAGCCTATCACCTGCAACTTTGGAGACTGCTGGGAAGCCTCTGCTCTTTACTTCTGTAATCTTCAGCTCAGAAGCTGAAGATGCTTCTGCTTTCTCATCATGGAGATGAGAAATGGGACCTGGCATATCGTGGTTTACTATGCATGCCTCAGAGCATGAAGCAGAAAAGCAAGAAGCAGAAGGTTTCAGCTTGTCTGGGTGCAACCTTGTGTGTGTGCAATGAGTTAGCATCTTAGAAATAAGCTCGGAATAGGCCAGAGTCAAGCGGGCTCTTGCCTTCAAAAAGTGCCCTGGCTTTTGGGCAGTTTGGGAGCAAGTTTATGAGATGCTCAAAGCTCCCTTCGAAGTGTGTTCATGTGAGGTGAACTCCTGTAGGCTAGGCCTGTTCCTATTAGAGCTCTTAGTCACCTTCAAGACTACAGAAGTTCTCTGGGGACTTTCAGTGACGGTTTCCTCCTTTGAAAGTGGATGGGGTCAATGAGTTCTGCTAAGACAATTTCTCTGCAATTGCTGCTGTGCAATATGCAGGATAGTTCTCCATTTGTTAGCATTTTTCTTTTCACTCACATTGCTGAGGGAAATAAGATCATTCCATTTCATTTCAACTTCCTTACCCATCAGCTCAACATAACCATTGATTATACATTTGCATTTTTTAACTGGATGAAAACCTTTTCTATTCATGAACCATATGAGTTTTGTTTGGCTTTGTTTAACAAAGCTTAAATTTGAAGCTGCAGACAACCCAGTGCCTAGTCACAGAATGTGCAGGCAGCACGTGTCCCTTGCTGGCAGTTCAAGCAGATCAGATATTATTTGCCAAAAGATTATTCATCCAATATGCCCATTATTCACAGTGTAATTTTCTTATTATTCACTGAATCCTACTAGCCTACTAACTAAATTCCAAATCTTGCAACTCTTGTGATTCCCTGGTGTCAAAACAAATCAGACTATTTGCATCTATCACCCATGCTCTTTGAAAGGAGGTTTCTGAACCATGAGGGGTCCACTAGCATCGCTGGAGACTTGCGTGACACAAGACACAAGGCCACAGAGCACTGAATCTACTGAACAACCCTGACACAAGCCAAGTCCTCAGACTTTTGCTCATATCCCTCCCTCTGCTGATGGAGAGCCTGGTGCTGCTAATGGACAATAGCTCAGGACAGATACTGCATCACAAGTGAATGCGATGCAAGTATTTCTGGATTTTAAACCTAACCTAAATTCCTAGGCTAAAGCACTTTTAGGGTAGTGGTTATTTTATTATTATTTTTTATATCTTAATTCTTCAATTTATTTCTTGATTCATTTAGGAACACAATTGCCATGCAGTTAATGAAATAAGTAATATCTCCTCATTCCAAGAAACCTCATTAAGCTAATTAGCATGCTCCACTGGCAGATGAGTTTTATTATGCTCTATTGGATGTGTATGTTATTTATTTCCTTGCTTGCTAGACCCTGTCTCCTCCGTTCCCATCTAAGGTTTAGGCAGAAAGAAAGCCTGTGTCGTCCTTGGAGAAGTGTCACCACGACCTAGTGTAAAGGCCAATGTCCCCCAAGAGCAATCGGAAAATGGTCTTATGTTACATCAGCATGTGAACAGCTACATTCTTCGGAGAGGCGTTTCTGCTGTTCATTACAGAATTCCCCATTTAATGTGAGTGAAACATCAGAGGACTGTGCTACCATTCAGAGGAACCTAGACAGGTTGGAGAGATGGGCAGAGAGGCACCTCATGAGGTTCAACAAGTGCAAGTGCAGGGTCCTGCACCCGGGGAGGAATAACCCCAGGCACCAGTAGAGATTAGGGGTTGACCTGCTGGAAAGCAGCTCCATCGAGAGGGACCTGGGAGTCCTGGTTGACAGCAAGTTAACCATCAGGCAGCAGTGCCCTCGTGGCCAAGAAGGCCAATGGACTCCTGGCTACATCAGAGGGAGGTTGCCAGTAGTTGGAGGGAGGAGATCCTGCCCCTCTACTCAGCTCTGGTGGGGCCACATCTGGAGTATTGTGTGTAATTCTGGACTCCTCAGCATAAGAGGGACATGGAGCTTCTAGAGAGGGTCCAGCATAGAGCAACAAAGATGATTAAGGGACTGGAGTATCTCTCGTATGAGGAATGACTCTCTCTCTTCTGGAGAAGAGAGAAGACTAAGAGAGGATTGGATCAATATGTATAAATACCTGAGGGGAGAATGTAAAGAGGATGGGGCCAAAATCATCTTGGTGGTGGCTAGTGGAAGGGCAAGGGGGAATGGGTACAAATTGAAACACAGGAAGTTCCATCTGCATGTGAGGAAGAACTTTACCGTGAGGGTGACAGAGCCCTGGCACAGGCTGCCCCAGGGAGGTTGTGGAGTCTCCTGCTCTGGAGGTCTTCAAAACTCATCTGGATGCAACCTGTGCCATGTGCTCTAGGTGTTCCTGATTGAGCAACGTGGTTGGACTAGATAACTTTTAGAGGTCTCTTCCAACCTCAACCTTCTACGATTCTGTGATTCTGTGACTAAAAAGACAGGGTTTAGTGCCACCTGACCAGATTGGTGCCATCTATCCACTCGTGATATCTGTTGCCATAGGTCCAGAGCAGATTCTTTCTTTGGGTGAGGTGCTCACTCCCCAAGATTTGCGACGTGACGCGATTTGGTCTGGTGTCACTTCTGATGGAAATAGCTGTTTGTGCTTCATCTTGAGTCCATGCATAAACCAACACCATATTAAGTCTAAGTATGTTTTTAAACTATGCAAAATCCTGTCTAGACACATTCATTTCAGTGTGATTATAACTCAGCTGAGATCAGTTACTGACAAAGTGACATTAAATCAAACAGAAAAAAAACCAACAAAAACAAAAATGAAAAGAAAAAAAAAACCCTCATCCTCCATCTGGTAATTGAAGCCAGTGAATCAAATCTGACAGGCACCCATGGAAGCCTCAAATATCCTGAAGTTTCACAGGGAGTTTCAGGTTCCACTAAACACTGCCTCGTGAAGGAGGATGCAGCAGTTAAGCTAGGTTCCAGTTTGTTTATTCCAATAAGTTGCATCAGAATCCCACACGTAGAACAAAGGCTTGGTCACCCCAGCCACTACATCTATCCCAAGTTCTTGTCTGACAGGCTAAATTCAGATTTTAAGTTGACTTCTAATAAGCACCAGCCGCTTGACAAGCGACGAGGAGCACTGGTGTTCATGTACTTCTTGGAGCAGTGGTGTGGGCAGGAGCAGAGAGGAGGCTTAGTGCTTGGGAACAGAGCTGGGTGCAATATTTAACTTTGCAAGAAAAGTGGAAAGTGTCTTATGGGGCTAGCTGACACGTGCAGGATCAGCCAGTTTTGTACCTTGATGTGTCATACCCAGAGACAAATCATAACTAGTGAGATAAGCAAAGAGTCTGAAGAAAGACCAGAG
Organism: Rhynchotus rufescens; assembly: GCA_032273925.1. NCBI lineage: Eukaryota > Metazoa > Chordata > Aves > Tinamiformes > Tinamidae > Rhynchotus > Rhynchotus rufescens. The sequence continues at coordinate 3,986 of JAVCKT010003637.1, forward strand.
ACTGGACTCATTTGGGGTTGGTTGGAGGAGTCCTCACATCACAGCTAGAAGAGAAATACTGTTTTCAGGATTATGAGCTGATTTGGTGCAAAATATTTCAGTGTGAGTAAAGAAATGAAAGAATCTTATGGGGGTCAAATTGCTCCAAAATGAAATATTGCAACCCCCACTCCCTTCACCTCAGAGAAAACTGAAAATCTTTTTCAGAAAAATGGAAACAGGTATTGAAAAAGCAGGGAACCACTGAAAAAAATACATTTGGCAAAATAATTCTGAGCAGGTTCTGTACGAGGCTTTATGGATATTCGCCAAGCAAATGACTTGTTACTGAGGAGTCACTCACAGGGCAAGGTCACTGACACGCACCCTTGCTAACAGCACTGCCCTACCTTCTCTGACGAGTGCGTTACTGCTGGCCATTCACATTAGAAGCATTGTCAACATCTGCTGCTGCATTTTAAGGCTTGTATAAAAGAGTATAAAGGGCTTCACACTTTGCTAGAAAAAACACACACACACACATACATATATATATAAAGAGAGAGATGATATATATACTATTTCACCAAGTCCTGAAGAGGAATTGAGGTGGAACTGCCTTCTCAACCCTCTGGTAGACAGGGGAATGAGGGTCCCTTCATTCCACGCGAGAAAGAATTGATGCTCACCAAGGGGCTTCCTAATTAACTTGTTCCTCCATACACCATGCAGCACACTTGTGAGGCCAGATGGAAACCACATGTGATTTGCTCCCAAGCAGAACACATTCCTCCCTTTGGGTTTCATTAAAAGGTGAATAATGTTCCTGCAGGCGATCAGCACAGAGAGTAATGAGGCCCTAAGGAAGACATCTCCTGCAAGGCATTTTTTTTAGCTGAAGCATAAGGTTTTCCCATTTATTATGAAACTAAAAAGAGCTCTGGATTCCTGGTGACACGCTCTAGCAGGATTTCTGGTACTGAAACACAGACACCTAGGCAAGATGTCTCAAAGAGAAAAGGATTTATTTGCAAGCAGAGCAAAGAAAGGACACTGGAGTGTTCTTCCAGGAGACATACTAATGTTTGCACAACTTAGGTCTGGTCCAAGTTTTCTAGGATCTGACTTCCAGCTGCTGATTCTGCCATATTTCTGCCTGTTGGAGAGAGAGCTCTGTTATGCTCTTTTGTGGAAAATTAGACTTCTATTTTTTGCAGCTGTCTTCTCTGTAAGCCCTTTGCTGGACTGGGTCGTGAGATTTCTGGTCAAGGGCTGGCAGATGCTGTGAAAAGGGATTCCCTGTGAGCTGAGATTTTAGCCACCAAGAGTACAAAACTGCACACTACCTGTAACAAAAAGTAAAACTCGGTTCTAACAGAAGTGCATCTCTTTCTTCCTGACCAATGGGGCTAGGGGCTTTGGGGACACATGCTGTCGATATAAGAAGACAGAAGCTCATTTGGATGCCTCTGAAGGCACTTTCTGTCACAGCCACATAGGAAATGCAAACACCTAATTAAGGTTATTGGATTCTCAAGGCTAGGACATAGACTGTACACTAAATCACAGATAGGAAGTTCTGGGCTAGACTTAACACTTAATGCTGAGACTGAGCTTGAACTTTTCTCTTTGAACATGCAAGCACGGGAAGACTTTGCAGAGATGTTACTCCAAGGGTGGTTGTGGTGCAAGTGCTCTGTAAAAACCTGTTATCAGTATGAAGAGTTTGCCTACAGTCTCTGTGATTTCTTCATCAGCAGGAAACAGATCTGAAAGACCTGAGCTTCTGATGGCATTCAGTAGAATATTGACATTAAAAGTGCATGACCATGTTGAAGGAAGAATCTGTCAATATTCACATATCCGGCTTAAAATAGAAGGTGGAATGGAGTATGCAAACTCTAGATGAAGACAGAAAAGTATAGTCAAAGCACAGCAGTTCACAATTTGGACTGAGATAAGCTTTAATATATCGGGATAGTGTCACCCTTCAAAGGCAAGGAGTCCTTGCCAGGAATCCTGCTGTGGAAGGATTCAACCAAAATTCTTAGTGGCCATAACAAGAGTCGAGGACAGGATGAGACATGCCTAAATGAAGGTGGATCAGACAGGGTCACTGTGTGGTTGGGGGGAAGCAGAGATGATCTTCAGCCAGACAAGTTATCTGATGCAGCACCCCCAGGCGTGGCAGAAGAGAGAGGCCAAAGAGCAATCCCTGCAAGTCTCAAGATGAGACACACACAGTAGTGGGAGCACATGCTGCCTGTTGCCCGGTCAACCCACTACTGTTCAATCCACTTGGAAAAAACAGATAGAACAGAAAAAATGTATATATCATGGTTCATTCTGGATGCTTTTTATGCACTGCTCAGGAGAACATATGTATCCCTTGGAGCAGCATGTTGTTTTCCATGAAAGGTCTTTCTTTACACAGTGATTTTGGCACCAAAGCTGCTTCTCTATTTTCTACAAATGCTTTACTATTTTGTAATTATGCGGAGGGTAATGTTATGTGTCCCTTTGGCTCACAAGAAAATATACTGAGGTGCTTCCTGCCACAGTGCAGACCAGGATGAGTCCTTGTGGTGTGGAGGTGGAAGCCGTGTTTACTTTGATACACGCTCCGTCATGAGCTATCATTAATTAATCTATCATTATTATAAAATGTTAGTGATCCCTGCCCTGCAAAAATGCATTTCTCCCTGAGCTGCTCTTTAGCCAGAGTAAGCAGAATCATATTGGCACAGTGATTAAGGATTATGAAGAGGAGACATTATCATATCTGAATAATTTAATGAATGCACATTTAACATGAATTGTAGCTGTAAAATCAGACTAGCTGCATGTCGGGAAGGAATTCTTTGTTATCACATTTATGGCTTCTTTACTGCTTTATGATAGCTCCAGGTAGGGCTATCATAAAGGTTTAGAAACGTTATCATAATTCATCACCAAAAAGTGCCTTTGATGAAGATTTAGCGATGCTTTTCTTGTGGTGCTTTCTGACTCTTCTAATAGAGCCCTCTGAAAACAGAAGCATACAGCAACATCCCTTAAAGATGTCTCTGCTGCTGGGACAGGGATACAGCCTGAACTACTGGATGCAATACAAGGAGTGACCAACTAAATCTATTCAAGCTTTACAGATAGCCCATGCTGACCTGTTTTATTTTTTATTATTTTTTTCCCCTGATGCTTTCACAAACACTGCTTATTTTTTAGACTGTCTAATTCTAGCTTTATATCTTCTGACATTCTTTTTCCTTGGGCAGCACATGAAAGAAAAACACCAAATGCAAGGCTCATCTACATCGAAAGTTCTCTCCATGAATGGCCCCAGATGGTGTCTGACAGTGAGCATCCACTTTCCTCCATCCTTATTTACATCCGCATGTGAATCCCTGAAGGTAACCGGGAAAATCAAGTGCTGCTGCCAGCCGATAGTTCCCATGCATAGCAAAGCACAATTTTTTTTGTAATTGTTGTCACAGAATCGTCTTCAATTCTTGTGCATACCAGGCAGGAAGGCTGGCAGCTCTGGCTCTGGAAACATCCTTCTTGATTAGCTTTATTGAGCTGGGTGTAGCATGGTGTGTCAATGAGAAAGCACAGGGATCTTGCTGGTGCTAGGAAGTCATTGCATGGATTGCTTTTATGCCTGATACAGAAAATACCCTGGGTGAATTTTTTGATTCAAGCTCAAAAGTCATTATTTAATAAGAAACTGCCTAATTGAAAGTGGCATTAGCGTAGAGCTGAGCTTCTGACTCACTTCCGACGATGATTCCTCCACAAATAAACATGTTCCTCCACCATGGAGCTCCCACTTGCTGCATCAAACTCGTTCAAAAGAGTAGGCTTATGTCTCTTGAAAAAAAAAAATCTGTGCAGCACATTTCCATGGAGCCCTGGCAATTTGGGCTCCTTGTACCTTTAGGGAATATCTGTGCCAAGAAAGCTTAGTACACAGAAATCTCATGAGCATGTTTGGTTTCTATATGTTGTCTGAGCATAACTCAGTTTGAAGCATGCAGAAGATAATCAATATACTGCTCATACCAAGGTCACTGTTCCAGCCAACCTAACAGACCTCATATCCCAGATGTGTTGGACTCAGTAGCAGCAAAGAAGCCAATGAATTCCGCTGGAGTTTTATCACTGTATTAAAGAGAGCTACCTAGAAATAATGGAGTTTGTTTAAAAGAAAGTGAAAGAAACAGATTAAGGGTAAAAATAGGCATGAGTGGCATGAAAACCATTTTAAAACAGTGCTTAGAAGGCTCGCACATCACTTAAAAGGTAGTCTAAAGCATCAAGATGTCAAAGAGTGTGCAGGTTTTGTTGGGAAAAAGTGAAAGAAAGAATAGAAGCAACAGCGTATATATATATATATTATATATATACTTTTTTTTTTTTTTGAAGAGAAACTCCCTAAGACATTGCAAACTGCTAATAAATCGTTTTTAAACTCATGAAAAACAGAAAGCCAAACAGAAAATGTGGCACCAATAGATGACCATGGAAGGAAAGAGGCTAGGAAGAGGAGGCTTCAGCAGAAAAGCTGAATGAAGATGTTTAGGAAAGTGCCTACCTTTCTTGATGGAATGGAGAAAATGTCTTAGACTGAAGACCCAGTAGACAAAAGAACGATAATAAATAGTAACAGATCAGCAGAGCTAGGAGGAATTTACCCCAAGACTTGCTGAGCCACTAACTCTGGTGTGGAACATCTTCCAAAGGATTTCCTTGGTGTAGGTGGAAAAGACAGTGACAAACGTTATGTAATTTCTTTAATGTTTATGGGTTAGATGTCTAGGCTGGTAAACTTGATGTCCATTGTAGGCAATAAGTAGAAATGATAATAAAAAACCAGAATTAGAAGAGAATTGATAAGCATGGTATGATGGAGAAGAACTTCAATGAAGAGAAATCCACTGGAGGGCTTTGGAGGAATCAATGAATACTTGAATAAGGACTGGGATTTTCAACAACCTTTTAACAAGCTGCCTCACTGAAGCAATGGGATAAAGGGAAATCTCTTGCCTGGATGAAGCACTCATTAAAGGAGGAAGCAATACTGTGGGATAACTGAAGTCCCAGGGCTATGTGCAGTGACTTGGACTCCAACATATTCATAACTGATCTGGAGAGAACTGTATAATAAGGGGCTGTACGCTGCAGATATTTCATTATTCATTAGAGAAGAAAAGAAAATTGGCTGAAGGCAGCTATAGGTGGGCCTCATTGTACTGAATGACTGCACAATAATGTAGCACGTGAAATTCAAATAGCTACAGGCAAAGTAAGGCAGTGGAGGAACTTTGCACATGCAGTAATGGGCTTTTAATTCCTTCTCACCACCAAAGGAAGAGAGTCGGGAATCAAAGCTGAACAGCTCAGCTCTTCACAGTGGGAAAAAAAACTCCAAACAAATAAACAAACCCCCATATACATAAAAAAATAAAATAAAAACAAGCGAAAACACTGAATATGAGGATATATCAAGAAAGAACACTTCTGATTACCTGAACTCAAAACATCTTGAGAGAAATGGAAAGGGCAGGTCATACCTTGCTGAGACCATACATGTTCCAGCAGGGATACTCTTGAATTAGCGGCCAGTTCAACACTCCATCCATCTCATTTTTGAGAGATTGCTCTTCTTAATGGGACATTTGTCCATTTTAGCAAGAAAAATATGAAAAATCTGCTGTGTGGGGGTTCTTCTGGATGACCACCACACTTTAGCGAGGATTGCTGTAAATCACGTTTCCATTTTGTTGGGCAAGGCAGCTTTCCTGATACGATAATCTCCTTGTCCTGTCCACACAGCACATTTCTGTGTCTGCAAAGGGTTCCGGGGGAGACAGAGCAATGTAATATAACCTTGAGGCACATTCTGGAGTCAATGCACAGCACTCCTCTTTCTGAACGCACCAGTATGCACATGATGCTGTACTACAGGAGAGGAGGCAAAGATTCCATGCCAGATACTTTTTATGGGGCAGTTTTGACCACAAGACAGCAGCAAAGATCCATATCTAGAGATGGGAAGTTAAGAGCCCATTTGATCAGATCTTTGATCACAAGGCAGCAGAATTTACCATGTGGGGTCCTTTCCTGTTACAGAGGCACTGGATACCAAGCTAGTGGAAAGACAGAGGTTGCTACATAGGCTGAGGCAAGGTTCATGCATGAGAACACTGTGCTGGAAGCCTGTGCACCAGGGTTCACTTGCCACCTCCGAGCTACGCTGGAGTCAGGAGCTCTGAGTTCAGTTCCACCCCAAATCCAGCAAGGGTTCTGGGGTTGGGGCATGCTCAGGGGTCCTTCTTGCCCTCCTTGCTTCGTGGCTGGGCAAAGAGACAGGGTCATCGCTTCCCTTTTGTCAGTGCATGCTTATCCATATGGCAAGCTCTTGATCTTCTAAGGCAATAATTCCAAAAGCTGTCAACGACCAGCTGGAATCATACTTTCTGTGTTGAACAAAGAGTCAGAAATTCCCAAGCATGGTGGCTGCTCTCCTCTCACCAGAGACCTCTAGACAAGATTAGAAAGCACCAGGTTGAACTGGCCCCAGACAAGTTGGTCCCATCCGACCCCTATGACTTAGGTCTTACATGAAGGACTAGACATTGATGATCTTCTTTGTAGAAGAAGTTGTTTTCACCATGTTTTCTTCTCTTCTGGGTATCCACGATAGGTGTCCTTGTATTAACACCTTCACACGAGCCTGTAGGAACAGGAACATGGAGGCTTGCACTAGTTCATCTACACTGTAGCACAAAATTTTGCTGTCCATTCTTTACCGCAAAGTAGGCACTAAGTGATGACCTTGCTGTCCTCTCCTGGCTCAGCAGAGCTTAGATTTTATTTTTCACCAGTTTAATCCAGTAAGAGATTCAGTCATCACTAGTGCTTGTTAGGGATTGGAAACCATCCTATCCTGCAGCAAAACCATGTGCTTTAATGATCCCCTAGACAGTTCAGGACACGTTCTGCATAATGAAATCAAGTTGCTGGTTTGCTTTGCATTCCCATGCACACACAATTTGATTAGCTATTGGGCATAAAATGGCAAAATATCCTCAAAATTAAATTTTTTGGAGCCTTAAAAATATGTTTCAGCTTCACATAACAAAATCCATAGGTATCTGGATTGTGCTTCCCTGCTGTTTATGGCCAAATAATCATCACACCCTATTAAACAACAACTTGTCCTTGGGATCTCTCTGGGACCTTGAAGAAATCCTCTTCATCCTTCCTGGAGCCAACAGTATGAGTAGCACTGGTCTGAGCAGAGCTATGTTGCTTACTAAGCATTTCAGGCATCTTCTCAAAGTGTGTTGTGTGAGAAGAGGAATAGCAAGATGAGGTGGAACTCACACGAAGCCCATCATGTTGGTTCTGGACCTCCACAAAACAGATCTTCCCTAAGCATCTCTCAAGAATATCCCACCACCTAAGCTGAATACCAAACTTGGAGGAGCCAGGTATGGAGCTGCAGGAGCTGTGTCTATGAGGGCCCTGAAAGCAACATTTTTGCCCTGTTCCAAGGAATTCCCCGCCTGGGACCAAGGTCAGCTCTGCTGTGAGGCAACTGTTTAACCTTGCTCTAGACTCCTGGGAAAACAGCTGTGTGAAAAAGTACTGAAGCAGCCTTAGAGGACGCTTTCTAACTCTTTTGCTCGGGAGCTGCATTTAAGCTCTTCTTCCCTTGTCTGGGTTATCCTGCAGAAATGCCTGCGCCTGGTTGCGCATCCAGCTGAATTAACCTCCTGTACCTGTCTTATCACTGTGGACTTGTGGAGAAATCACTGACCTCTTTCCTGAGGCCGGTTATTGCTTGCTCACCTCCTTCATGAGGACATTGCCTTGTCAACCCTGGGTCCCCTTCCCTTGCCCTTCAGTACTCCTTTCCTACCCCCAATAGGGTCTGGTCTGCTCATGGACAGCCGAAGGGACACGGAGGAGGTTATGTGGAGTTTTCCTCCACTTTGCCCCAGATTGTAGGTTATCCCAGTGAAGGCAGCTGAGAAGGAGACACGAGACAAGCACCTCCTCCTGTCTGTCCAGGGGAAGCCTTGCAGCCATCTCAGTGGGTGTCTCCTTGCAGATGGACTCTTTGCTGTGCAGCTCCTGCCAGCGCCGGCTTGGAAGCAGTTCTCTGCACAGATTTCTTCTGGGAAAGCTTCCTGCATTTAGAATGAGGCAGGATCCTGGGGAAAAATGTGATCTGAAATACTGCAGCAACCCTTGTCAGGCCATGCATCTAAGGCCATGCACAGCCTGACATGCTGCTCTGCTCAGCTTGCCTGTGAGAGGTAACTTTGCAGTCATCTTTACACTTTTTTAATAGAGCTTTCTTTGTGTGTAATAACAAATAGGACGTGAATAAGGGAAATATTAACTCGCTTACAGTATTTATGGCCATTATTTACAGCAACTCTGCACAGCCGCCAGAAGACAGCCTGTGTGACAGATGCATAGCCCTTTCTGCTGTGCTTTGTCAACAGTAAACTTACTTTTGAATTATGTTTTTTTTTTTTTCTGCAAGAAGGGGAGCAATTCACATTTATTTCAGCCTGTGTTATCCTTCGGTGGCCTCTGCCCAGAATGCAAGGAGAGGCTGCATCTGGCTGCTGTCCCCTCTCCTTGCAGCACAGCCACGTTTAATGAGTCCGAAGTTAACTCTCTGCCCTACTTGGGAAGTGACATTTACTCCTGGAGCCTCTTTTGCTGCTGATCTTTAGCTCTAATTAATTTCCTTGCCGCTTACAATGGCCCGTGCTCCGGCTGTTGTGTTGTGTTGCCACTGGAGCCTCCATCACCCGCTGTGCACAGTGAAGACACAGTTATTCCCTGTCCTTCCTACAACAGATTTGTTACTAATTGACCCCACTCCCTCTGCCTTTTCCAAAAGAATCCTATTTTTCTTCATCTGCAAGGATTTAAGCAGCGGTAAATCTTAATATGCAATGGACGGTGCAGTGGGAGTTTGCTCTGGGACATTGCTCAGATGTGAGCTGCTGGTGCTGGTGAGCAGATTCAGGCAGCATCAAACACGAGAGACTTGCTTACACATCCCGATCTGCCAGAGGAATATCTAAAACTCATCCGTCGTGAATACCTACAACTGCTGAATATATCAGAGTAAAACGTCAATGACCACGTTCCTGCTACGTGTCTCAGGAAATATCAAGCCAAGTTCTGAAGCAGGCGAGCGAAAGGATTGACAAGAAAAATACTCTGTAAGACAGAGAATATCCTGGAGAGCATCCCAAACCTTCAAAAGTCAAGCTGAGTGATTCATCCAGTAGCATGTGCTGCCTTGCCTTAAAGCTCTCTGCAGTGTTCGGTGGTGTTATCATATCCTGAAGATAAAAAACAGGGAAATAAAATTTCCAGCAAAGGAAATGAATGTTCCTGCTCTGAAAGAGCCCAGGTTCCGGGCATCAGAGCAATCAGTGCTTATTTTACCGTTTGTGGATGTACCCTCTGCCATGCACACTTGGTCCTACGTTTGGCTGTCTTGCAGGTGTGTAGGTTGACATTTTATAGATGATTCGAAGGGTTTTATGGAGATTCTCCCACAAATTTTGAGCAGCAGATGAGCCAAAGCATCCAGTAAATTGTCTGTAAAGCAGGAGGGAGGTGTGCAGTGAACGCTTTCATAAATCTCCACAGCTGTCATGCTTCACTACAAAGAATGCGTTGCATATTTAGTTAAGTAACAGTTTTGCTGCTGTTTATATGGGCTGCCTCTTTAAAGCTCAACCATATCTTAGATGCTCTTGGATTTCTAGCTGCCTCGTGCCTGCACAGAAAGTAAAGCAAGATAGGAGCAACTCCAGCATAAGCAAAAGGCCTCTGGGCTCGGGAGGATTTGCTGAGCCCAGCTTTATTTTCTTCTGTGACTAAGGGCTTTGTGCCTGCCTGAGCCTTAATTAACTCCTAAGCATGACAGTCCTAGCTGGGGGGTTATGTCCAACAAATTCAGATACGTCCCAAATGAGGAAGGGAATATACAGCTGTGAGAGCAGGAATCATCTCTCTCAGCACCTCCTGCATGTCCTGGCATGCAGGGAGGATTTTCCTTGGATTTTTGGTACTTGCACCGTGTCTCTGTCCTGGAGCCAAGGCAGGGCTCTGCCGTGGAAGTGTGCTGGAGCGACAAGACTGTCATGTTCTCTAGAAGGAAAAAAAGGGAGGGAAAAAAAAAAAAAAGAGGGAAAAAAAGGAAGCTGAAGGGAAAAAAAAAAAAAAACAAGAAACAAATGAATAATCTAAAGTTGAGTATATAGGGGCACCTGCCAAGGTGGAGAGAAGGGCAGGCCATTTTTCACAAGAGACTCTGTGATCTGGATGCCGTTTCTAGAGAAAACCCGTCCTGTGGTTCAGCTTATCTCTTTCCAAGGACCAAACCAGGTGAGATGTGTGGCTGTAGCCTGCTCCAGCTTCCGTCTCCCTCATTTTGGCAACACACCCCAAGGGTCTGCACCAAATGTGCCATCCTTAGCGGAAACATGTTCACATAGAGCCTGAGCTAAAGCAAATCACGGGGCCAGATGCATCTTCCACCTTTTTGTTGCCATGTGCATTGGAGGAAGACCTTAAGGCTGCTTGTTTTGTTCTCCCACCTGCTGTTTCCCCATGCTCCAGGCTGATCTCTGGCAACGTTGGGAGCCTCATCATATGCAGAGCTACCGCCTGCTTTATTGAGGATGGACAGCAGGATCTTGGTGGCTCTTTAGCAAGCCCAGGGTGCCGAACCAAAAGCAGGGAGCTGGGCAGGATCGCAGTGGTTGTTTCTCCCTCTGAGCATGTCTGCAGACGAATGGGCTCCGTCCTGCTGCCTGCTGCACCGCCGAGCGAGCCCGCAGCCATTCTTCTTACTGCTGATGCTGCTTCCTATGGAAACAATTTAGTGCTAATAAGCTCCATTTATAATGGTAAGAAATGGTTTGGTGGAATAATTGTCACTAAATGCCATTCAAGGCTTTGTTGCTTTTCCTGCGTGTTGCTCATTATTCTGCATCTGAAATAGCACCCTGAGAAACCACTGAATGTCAGTAAATAGGATTCTCAATACTCAGAGAAGCTGAGGCAGGGTGTGATTGGAAATATCAAGGCCCTAATCCACTAAATGTCTTAGTGTATGTGTTTCTACAAAATCTCACCCTTCGCAAGTGCTTTGGAAATGCTGCATCCTTCACTGAAAGTCAGGGTCCCACCAATAATTTGCAAGTAAATGCCTGTCAAAGGGACAGTGTTGCATGTGAGAAGATGATTAGGTGGCTAAACTGACCTTCTGATACATGCTGGAGCAGAGGGAATGGGAAGACTTTTCTGTGTGGAGTGTTTGGCAGGAAGAGCTATCCTACCTCAGATCTCTTAGACCTGCAGGGGTTCATGACTGAGAGCCCCAGGCAAAACCAGAATCTCCCAAGAAGCCAGTGAACCCAGAAGGGTCTGCAAACGAACACGCAGCAGGCGAAGCGGGCAAGGAAGGCGACGAGACAAAGGAAAAGAAGGCTGGAGAGGAGGAGGCTGGCGAAGAAAAGGAAGGAGAAGAAGGTGCGAAGAAGGAGAAGAAGGAGAAGAAGGATGCGCCCCCACCACCACCCCACGGCGACAAGACACCATGGCAAGTCTTCACGGAGACTTTGCAGCAAGAGTTCCAGGCCTCCAAGGAATGGAATGAGTCCACCAAGCAGTTGGGCGGCTCGATCCACGACTTCACACAAAACCCACAAGTCCAGAAGGCAGCAGAGATCACAGAGGCAGCCAAGACAAAGACTGCCCAGGCACTGAAGGCTACCGGACGCGCCGTGGGCCAGGGTGCAGCATGGACTTGGGATACCCTGCCCGTCAAGGGCGTGCGTGCCGCC
>JAVCKT010003638.1:0-15219 GCA_032273925.1 Rhynchotus rufescens
TTTTACACAGTCAAACATTCGCAACAATTGAAAAGAAGTGACTCCTAATTTTGAGTTGTGCCAAGATGTTCTTTGGAAGCTGAATGCTGAAACAGGTAACTTCCAAAAAGCCACCCCAGGGTCTCTCTTAGACATATAAATTAATCTCTATTTTAGTGTTGTGGTTGAGCTTCCCACATTCTCTGCATTAATCCTCATGTTTTTGAAACATGCCGAACTGATGGCAAAAAAAAACCCCACAACACCAAAAACCACTTCTATTGGCAAAGCAGATTAGGACAGACTTCCTATTGCTGCTCACCAACGCCATGGAAGCCTGACTGGCAAGAACTATCTGGGAAATGGAAGATAGATTTTTATTTTATTTTATTGCTTATACAATTATTGGCCTGAGACAAACACCATTGGCTCATGGTGTTAATGCCCATGATATCATTTTTTTTTTTTTTTCATATGGGCCTCTACTCCCTGGGATATAAACTAAAGACAACGCATTTCACTTAGGCTGAATGATCAAATAATTATGACCTGGCTGTATTGGAAATAGCAGTCTGATAAGCTTGATTGCTGCAGCCACTGGGTCTCTGGGACAGAAAACATTTTTCTACACTCATGGATCTACAAATTATTGCAGCAAAGTACATAAAATATTTATATGCCATTAGCCTAACAAAGGTCAGAGTGCTCTTTCACAGATCATTTCTCTCATAGATATGAAGGCAAACACTAGATAAGTTCTTAAAAGAACATACAAGAGAGTTAGCTGCGTCTGAAGTTCTTTCTGTTATTTCTTTTGAGATCACTCAAACTCAAATTGATATAAACGTTTACTTAAATAACATTCAAATGTAAATTAGAAAGATTTTTTAAAGGACAGATATCGGATAGGGCTACTAAAAATTAATTATTAAATCATTTAGCTCTTCATGAATATGCAGCAAGTATCATTAAACTCTTCAGTTTCCAATTTTCCCTGCCTGGGCTTGCTTGCTCGCTCTCTTTTTTCCCCCCCCTCTTCATATGTGCTTTTAATTTAAAAGCATTAATAGCTGTCATGTCCATAGAGGGAAAGAAGAAATCTGTTACTTATTTCTCCTAATTTATTTGGCTCGAGGAATTGTTTTGTTTTTGTGTTTATTTTCCCCTAAGACTCCTTTATGGACTGCTGCTGACTGTGGAGCTTGGCCGTGCCCAGCTGCCTCCTGCATCCCATTGTTTGACGCTGTCACGCTCACTTGCATTTCTGCACCTCAGACTTACATATTCTACTTAAACAGCACTTTGTATTTACCTAATGTTTGTTATTAAAGACAATAACCATGTGTGATCTATAAACATTTCCTAGTTCACAGCGTGAAACGCGTCCAGGCCAGGCAATGTGATGATTAATATGACAGACTGAAAAAGCCTAAGCTGGACACTCTGTGTCTCTTGCCTTGAACTGGCTCTCATATTTGAGCAGGAACCCAAAATTGCATTCAGGAATTTTAATTGTCATGCCCTTTATTTGCCTTATATTTAAGCCAACGATATGTGTGTCATACTTGCAGGTATGTATATTTATGTATTCTGCAGCCCTTTCCTTCAGCAGTGACTCTGCCTCTCGGCTTTGCCATCAGTATATGCATATCCACGTGTAAATGTGACAGGGACAGAACATGTACTGAAATATGAAATTAACCCAAATGTGAAAGTTAGTCCAGTGTTACCTAGTCTGTTAGTTCCTCAAGTAGAATAATCTCAGTTTCAAAATTCATATTAAACTAGAGGATGCCAGCATTATCTAGATGAAAAATATTGAGATATTGTATTGATGGGATATACTGCAATATAGCTATCCTATAAGCATAAACATTGCTAAAAGCAGAAGGGAAGGAGGAGGAGAGATTTGATTGTAATTTAAGAACACTTTCTATGCTTTTAGTAGAATAAAGCTGATAAAAATCGCTTTGTTATCGCGGGTAAGCTTAAAAAATACTGCTCATTAGCAAGCATTTCTTATATTAGCACAAAGTCTATATAAATATAGAAAGTGCTTTGTAATTTAGACTACTTATACCCTAATCATAATCAATTTAGGCTTGTGCATGCTGGACACTGCAAACCAAAGTTGGATGTCTTATTGCTGCAAGACCAATTCTCAAATTGAGAATTAATGAGAGTGAACACTCTTTCAAATCTATAAACTAATAAAAAACATCAAGAATACTAAATATCTGCCTAAGACTTCAGAGACTACAGAAGACAGTAAATGGTTAAATATTAATATTATGTTAGAGATAATTAGGACCCTCATAACATCTTAATCTTAAAATGAGTGTATACTCCTCAGAAGACGCACACAATTTTAATGATTTCCAGAAATTTGAGGGGTACAGCTTTGTAGAACTTGAGCCTTCGGTATTCAAAATATTAATAGCCAGTTTCCATCACTGAAGAGCCAAAAGAAATATCCTAACTAGTAAAAAAGCAACACCTCTGAATAAAAACAAATTAGATTTCCCCTTTACCCCCCGAAGAGGGAGCTCCAGACTTCCAGCTTGTTGCAGCCGTTTAGCCCACTCTTTTTTAAGCAAAGCACAGCCACGGCCAGACCTACCTGCGAGGTCCTCGAGCCCCGGCTGTCCAGTTTTGACGTACAGCGTGGAATCCATGCTGAGCCCTCCCGTGCTGGCCTCGGCCGTCACATTGCCCTCGGTGTCCGTCTGCGACCTGAAGGGCAAAGCAGAGCAGAGGGGTAAATTCACTCGCAGTTCAAGGTTTCTCGACCGGAGCCGCTCAACAGCCGTGCCCACCATCAGCCCCTCGGCCTTTTTCTCCACAAGAGGCTGGCAGACTGGCCTTACATAATTCATTAGTCCCATGCTGAACTATGTCCTAGAAATGGAAACAAGCACTCAGCTGTAAAAAATAAAAAATTTATAGTCAAATAGAAGCTTCGCAGCTTTGCAGACAGGGTCCTAAGAGGCTGCTGGGGATTCCCAGCTAAATTTTAATCCTCGCTAACATCATATGTTGTGGCTAATACTCTGATTCTAATGAAGTCTGTACTGCACAAAGCAGGCAGTGCACAGTGGTGTGCTGCACTTCTCCAAATCTTCCTTCTATAACAAGCGCCATGACTCATTTTTATTTTAAAATAAATGAATGCATAAAATTAAACTCCGATTTGTGGTCTGTCTCTAGGTTGCCGTGGAATCAAAGGGTCATAGGAATCTTTTATCTCATCTAAGAGATCTGGACGCATTTCATTTTAGCTGTTGCCCTATGTTTTGATCTTAGAGTCACACCTACAGGCAGCTGTTTTCCTGCCAAAGACTCTGCAAAAGAGAGGACAGAACAGTTACTTCACTCACCTGCATTTCAGTTGACACCATAGGAAAGAGAATAATCTTTCTCTTTTTTTACATATAAAAGAAGAACAATAAAAAATAAACTTAAAAAAAAAAACAAAAACAAGCCAGAGAAGTAAATAAGTAAATCTACAGGCAACAGCTTAGTCTAAAGCAACCCTTCAATGAGCGTTTGCAACCTAGATGCACACTGGGAAACCTGCTGTGAATAACAAGGCGAGAAAGTTCAAAGCTAGCGAGACGATGCCAATTGGCCTTTTTCTTCCACTGCTGAGAAGAGAAGACTTTTAAAGTTTGCAGCTCTTTCCTGCCAAAAGGCAGCTACAAAACTGTTCTTTATAGAAGGCCAAATAAACATTACCAAGTTTATTGGTGTCACTTCAGGTGTTATTTATACCCAAACTCCTTGAGATCAACACCAAATGGAGTGCTCTTCTACTTCAGCTACTGACAGGACATGCTATAGGGATAGATTTATGGCAGTTCAACATGTCATGAACGCATCTTTGCGTGTTATGAGGAATAAACGCAGCAATTGACAATTTCTATTTTAGTTACAAAGGAAATGGCATTGGCAATTTGCAACTCAAAATATATTTTTTAAAAACTGATTAGTGGCAGGTCCCACCATCAGTCAAAGATGGGACAATACATTCAGCTAAATGTAAGCTAAATGTAAGGACATGTCTTACAGTTCTTTTCTTATACTGAGGCAGCTTCACTACTGCTAGCCACATTTGAGAGAACAAGTAGCATCAGTTTATGATGTACACATACTATAAGTCTTAAGCCCAAAAGGCATTAAAAAAACTAAGCTGTGCAGCATAAGCAAAAAGCCAAAAGCAGTAGTTAGACACCAAGGAGACAGCGTTGTGATGCTGGATGTTAGCCGTGTCACATACAATTAATGCTTTCTCGTTTACCAGAACATCTTGCACATCTCAGCCTGATTGCCTTTAGCAACGATTTTGGTGTGCATGTAAAATTTGTCCTTTTTCAAAGGACCACCAACCGCCCATGCCTGCAGAGTTCTCCATACCTGTACATAAACGGAGCTACTGTGGCGGTGTTCGGGTGGTTGTATTGCTGCTGGGGATGAGGTAGCTGAACACTCACGGTGTTGCTGCCCGTGGTTTGCGTTGTAGCTGCCGCTCCATTGACAGCGTGGCTGCTGTTGCTGCTGTTGAGACCTCCTTTCCCTTCGGAAGAGGCTAAGCTCGAGGAGGAGCTGGAGTTCCTGCTGTCTAGCTGAGGCTTCTGATGAGAGAGCCCCGAGCCAGGTTTCCCGCTGCGGCTTCTCTCACTTTCTTTTGCAGACACTGGGGCACTTGAGGATTTCCCTGTGGTGTTTTTCATTCCTGGTTTTGGTATTCCACTATGCGAAGGGGCAGAGGCCTCCTTCTTGGCACTATTCAGCTTCCCTCCTTTCGGGATAAAGCTCGCAATCTTTGAGGACTTTTTTGGCATCTCTGTTGTTGCTAGCGCTGTCTGTTCTTCTTTTGGCTCCTCTTTTATGTCCAGCTTTTCCGTGATGGATGTTCTTTTTGCAGTTTCTTTACTTTTCTCCTTTTCTTTCTCTTTCTGCTTCTCTTTATCCTTCTCGTTCCCCTTTGGAGAACTTTTCTTATTAGTCAGTGCCCGACTAAAAGTTCTTTGTGCAATGCCCTTGAGCGCAATTTTGGGACTGCTGGACATTGGTCCTGGGTTGTTCACATTTTGATTTGTGGCATCAATTTCTTCACTTTCCTCGAAGCTCGGGAGCATCTCCAGCTTTTCACAGCTGTTCTCCTGAGACCCCGGACACTCGAGCGCTGTCCCTCCTGCTTTGGAGCCTCCTTTGCTATTGAAGAGCTTTAATTTCTCAAGCATGGATTTTTGGCCGTTGGGCGCCGTTTTGACCATTTCCGACGGTGGCTTTGGAGGCTCTGACACCGGCTGCTTTACAGATAGCATGGAAGACGTAGCTGTGTGCTTAGCACTAAGGGATTTGCTGCGCCAGGGTTTAATAGCAGAGCTGGGCTGGGGGATGGCTGAGGAGTTGTTGCAACCGAGAGCACTGCTGCAGCTTTGAACTGAGGAGGACACATTCTCATTCATTCCTGCGGGCTGGGAAGCGGTGCTGTCTGCAGAGTCTGAAAAAATCAATTACAAAATACTGTAGTATCGAGTATTAAAACTAGCCTGAGATTTCCTTCTGTAAGGAAAAATCAGGATATTCGCACTGAGAACATCATAAAAAGACACATGTATCACTACTTTAAACACCAATATTACTTAAACGAAATAAAACCAGTTATTTTTCCCCTACTGCGCAAAACAAACAACTGCGAGCTCTAGCTATGTAACTTACATTTACTTACTTGCTGTTTCAAAAAGAGTAAATAAGAAGAAAAAGAATCTTTCTCCAATTTAAACCAAAAATGTGTTTTGCAATTTCATGTTTCATTTCATTCATTTTTTCCCTTATTAATTCTATAACACTGTTTCATTAGCAAAAACTCAGTACTATTTTCTAAGGTTTCCCTCTGCTTTGGCAAAATTTCTGCTTCCAAGTTCAATTCTTAGAAAAACCTCAAATGTATAAAAATGCAGCACTGAGGACAAAAAATAAAACTGAAGTTATTTCACAGTTGGGGCAGACCTTCATCTGCACACAGATAGAAGCAAAATCCATATACAAATCTAAAACCCATGCAAAATCTATGCAATGGACCTAAATGGTAAATTATCACCCAACTTCATCCAGCTGTAAGAGAAACCAGTGGCAGTAAGGGCAAGCCCTCCTCCTCGGTGACAGCAAATCCCTCGTCTATTTTGTACTTTGAACATAATTTGCTCTTCCCAAGAAATTAGTTCAGAGCCTAAAGAGCTTGAGAAAAAAACTCACACTCACCTACCAGCAGCCACTTCTCCTCCGAAGTTTCTCTCGGCAAAGTTTCTTTTCTGGAGCCGTTGCTCTCTCTCAATTATCACAAATATGTTTTCTGTTAAACCGCTCATGTTTCCAATTAACTTGTGTCATCTACGTCTGTTCGCCTGCCCAGCAGCCTGCTGGGGATTAACGGCTCTTACCTATATTTCCCTGCCCTCCAGCAATAAAGTAAACAGCGTATAAAGCCGCTTTTTTTTTTCCCCTTAATTTGAAAATCAACAGCAGTTGAGCGAGTACATTTTGGGCAGCACGAGCAGCCCTGCGGATTGAGGGCCATAAATCCTGAGCGGCTGCAGCCGCGCCGGGGCTGCTTTGCTTCACTTTCAGCTGCTCACTGCAGACCCGGCGCTGTTAACCTCTCCGCTCCGATCCAAACCAGATCGAGCGAAGATTTAAAGCACATACATCTTGGTGACTTAGCAGAGAAGCGGCTTTCTAAGAGTATTAGGGATTCTTTAATAATAAATTCGGTCATTTTACATGGTTACACGCTAAGTAGGATAGCGGGAATTAATGACACTTGCAAAACAATATTACTGAGGTTGGAAGATTTCCAGGGCTCTGTTATTAACCAGTAACCATACTCGCTCATCTTACTAGGCTTATTCCTAGGGAAAACTATCCTCAAGGGGATAGAAGGGAAAAAAAAAGCTGGTTTACAAGCATATAAGGGAGCTGTACTTCTATATTAGTGTGCCACCTTTCAGGGCATTACGACTCCTGTTTTACTCTAGTACAGAAGGAAAAGCCAAGTTACCCCAACAGTAATGCCACTCAGTCCCCTCGTTGCTCTGCCCCAGCCCACTAAGCTCAACCAGATGCATTAAGGAGGACTGGAAAAAAAGGTGGTGTAGGAGTAGCACCAACTTGAGTGGGAAGAGGGTCAAAAGCATTGCAGAAGCTGCTAAAAATGCCCCTCCCTCTGCTTTCTCTTGCACATATCTTACCAGTATAGCAATTTTTAATTATTTTTTTCCTCTAGAAGTCTCCCACCTGCTCCTAGTTGCAACATTGGCCTGTTTTCCCTTTGTACACTCCAAACAGCTAAGTCTTTACGTCATTCAATAGCAGACACCTAGTAAGGTAATGAAAGCTTCATGAAACTCCCAAGGGTATGTAATTTCTAACTAATTTGCTTAGCTTTACTTGAAAAACAACACGTAATTGCCCATTTCCAGGTCTAGATCCTTGCAGGGAAATGGAAAAGTCACAGTCCAAATGTGTTCTGGTCTTCCAGTGATAAATAAATCTTAACACAAAGTGTATCCATGCCCATAAATCAACAGAGCTGTCTCTCATTTGTGCACATTCATGGCATTAGTTTAGACTTGGGTCTATGGATGAAATGCAACACATTAATCATATGCCATCATTATATTAAACATATTAATCACGATACATTACTCGTGCCAACACAAGGAGCAATGGGAAAACCGACTGGGCTCTATAAGGGCTCTTATCCTGGGCTCTACAATATCAGCTGGAAATTCACTGGGAAGGAAGCTGTTCGCAAAGCTGGGCTTCTGGTTCTATATGCACCTATAACAGGTAGCAAGAAGTGCAGGAAGAGCTGTGTGATGAGACAGGCCGTGCAACGTGTGCGTCACCTACAGCGCAAACCCAGCTTGGGCTGAGGCCACGTTTAGTCTCGGATGTGCTCAGGGGAAAAGGTTTGTAAAAGATCTGTCTACTTTTTATATAGTTTCGTATAAAAAGCATTTAAAGCAAATATACACACAATGCAAGTTGTATTTGTGTAACGAAAGCTGTTCTGCACTTGGTAGATCTCCAGGCTCATTCCAAGAGCCTTGACTTGAGCATCAACCTGCTGGCTAAGGCCCATGCCTCAGGACCAGGCCTTGCTCCACAACCCGGAGCAGATCTTCCTCAAGCTCCTGCAGCTCCACCACGAGGCAGGAACTGAAGGCGGCCACATCAAAACACCCTTCATGTGAACACCGTTGTGTTTTCTTAAACATAAAAAGCTGCTGGTGGTCTAGTTCACTTGGGAAGTGAACTTCATCCTAACAGCACAGGCAATTGCTCTAATCTTTGGACTTTGAGGGAAAAGATATTTGGGGATCAAGTGAAACAGCACTTCCCACCTTCCCCATCCAAAAGCATTTTTCAAATTTCTTTCTAAAAGAAGTGAACCTTTTTTTATAGAAAAGGTGTTCCCCAACTTCTCCTACACCAGTGGTGTGGCATGAGT
This sequence comes from Rhynchotus rufescens, assembly GCA_032273925.1. Lineage (NCBI taxonomy): Eukaryota > Metazoa > Chordata > Aves > Tinamiformes > Tinamidae > Rhynchotus > Rhynchotus rufescens. The sequence continues at coordinate 8,498 of JAVCKT010003638.1, forward strand.
ACAAGGCAACTCCACTCAACAAGTTACTTTCAATTTACACATCTCAGAGAAATGAGAATAAGGACCACAGTATTATGACTGTAACAAACAGGAGGGAAGAAAAAGAGCACACAAGGGCATTAATATAATTTTCAGGGTTTACAGGTAACATTTTCTAGAAATTATCTTGAAAAAGGTTGGATTCTACAATTCCGGTATTAATGAAAAACATTTAGGAACTCTCAAATATATCTCAAGGGGCTACACTTCAGCACTTCAGAAAAAGAAAAAAGATATCTGCTTACACAAGTGCAGTGGATTTTGATTTATGTTAAGGTCAAATACAGAGAAACTGGAAACTGAGAGTCCTTGAGTCTTCGTGGAGCCAAAAAAAAAAAAAAAAAAAAAAAAAAAAAAAAAAAGAGGTTGACAGCAGAACTCTCTCATGAAAACTAGCTCCACCTTCAGAAAATTTCTATTTTTCACAGCTCTCCATTCCTGCCTCACAAACGAGTCTGCTGGCTCTTTCATTCCCGAGACCAACGTCTTCCCATGGTGAAGGGAAAGGAGGTGCTGCTGCCAGGACGCAGCTTCAAACGCGAGGTTTCCTAATGAAGCACTAACACCAAGACGTGTGTAATACATCAGCATGCAAAGGAGGAAGTTGCATTCAGCAGAGCATAGGCCCTCCTTTCACAGAAAGCAGAGCAGGTTTCATGCATTCTATTAATACGCTTATTATTTCCCATGTGTTCTTTGTGAGGGAGATAATTTCTTTCTTCAGCAACCTGCATTAACTAAAACTGACTATAAAAGAGATGTTTTCCAACCCGAGCTACAGCCTACAAGAAATAATGATCTTTTCCCTCTTTTCAAAGTCAAATGTTGGCCTGGAATCTATTTGGTTCCTAGTGTTCCCGTTAAGAAGATGTTGGTGGTCTAGTTCCAATGCCAACATGCGCTGTAGCATGGGTAAATCTGATTTCAGCTGCTCCTGCAAAGCCTTAACTGCATCTGCAAACCTAGCCATTTGTGACAAAAAAAAAATCTAAAAGCTTATGATTTAACATCTCCCACTGAAGTCTTTGAGCGCTTACATTATAAGACAGTCTGGAGAAAAATATATGCAATTTCCCATCATTTGTCAAGTTAAGTTTAAGCAAGTGTGCTCCGATTTGATCTAGATGAAAACTTTCAAAACCAATCCTTATAAGCATGAAAGGCAGCATGAAGACAAAGGATGTTTTCACAGTTACTTCTCCTTAGAAAGGTCAGGAACTTAACAGCATTTTTATTTGCTTCAAAACGAATAAGCTGTCATTTTTTATTTCACAGCTATGGGAAAAATAAAAAGTTCTCATGAAAAGATACATCTCTAGCCCAGCCCACAGATTAGACAGCTCTAATTTAAAAGCAAATCCACCATCAAATTCTAATTTAGGAAGTAAAAGCAGATCTGTTCTATGACATTATAGCGCCAGAGCCATAGAAACCACTGCATCATTTCTTATGTTGACAATAACTGGCCGGTCTTGACCCTTCCCATCCACCCACCAGAAGACTCCCTCAAAATACTATGAATAAGCAATCCTACAAAGAAAAGCTTTTTAGCCGAGCTGTATCCTCGTCAGTGGTGATTTATCATCCTTAGCAACCCCCTGAAGTATGGAAACGTCTGTATTTCTGCCAGGAGCTCACTAAAAAGAAATCAGAATTTTTCCATAATCAAAAGCAAGAGCAGGTTGAACACGGCATTCTGAGCAAGAACAAAGAGCACACAGTCCTTGATCAAAGTCACCAAAACCTTGGTAATTCACAGGAGTTTCTGTTTCAGCTGTAATGCTATTGACTTTAGAAAACCATAGGTGTGCTGAATGGACTGGCTGCCTTCACTGGGTCAGGGATATGGGAAGAACCTCAGTCTTCTCTGTTAAGTTGGTTGAACCCTTGGAGCATTTTTTTTCCTACTCTAGGCCATGACAAAAAGAAATAAAAACATTTTCAGTAAAGCAGTGTTCACCAGATAGGGAAATTCTGTGTAATCCAAAACTGGATTGGAAACCTTTTGCTTTGCTGGTGACAAAACCTTCACCAAGTTTAGCTGAACTGGTTCCTCCAATTTCTTCTATCCACTGGCTTTGGAACTTGGAAGTTCCAAGGAGACGGAACTTCCTGTGTTTTAATTTATACCCATTACTCCTTGTCCTGCCACTGGCCACCGCCAGGAAGAGTTCGGCCCCAACCTCTTTAGATTCTCCTCTTAGGTATATACACATATTGATCAGATTCCCTCTCATTCTTCTCTTCTCTAGGCTAAATATCCCCACTTTGCTTAGTTTTTCCTCACAAGATAGATGCTCCAGTCCCTTAATCATCTTTGTTGCCCTCTGCTAGACCCTCTCTAGAAGTTCCACATCCTCTTGTAGTGAGGAGCCCAGAACTGCACAAAATACTCAAGGTGCAGCCTCTCCGGAGCAGAGCAGAGGGGGACGATCACCTCCCTCCACCCGCCAGCAACATCCTCCTGATGCAGGCCAGGATCCCATTGGCCTTCTTGGTCTCAAGAAGGGCACATTGCTGACTCATGGTTAACTTCTTGTCAGCCAGGACTCCTAAATCCCTCTCTACTGAGCTGCTCTCCAGCAGGTCAACCCCTCATCTGTATTGATGCCTGGGGTTGCTCCTCCCCAGGTGCAGAACACTGCACTTGTCCTTGTTGAACTTCAAGAGGCTCCTCTCTGCACAGCTCTCCAACCTGTCTAGGTCCCTCTGAAGAGCAGCAAAGCCACTCTTTGCTGCTCTTCAGCCACTCGGCCACTCCACCCAGCTTGGCATCATCCACAAACTTGCTCAGGATGCACTCATGAGGGTCCCCTCATCCAAGTCATTGATGAACAAGTTGAACAGCACCAGATCCAATATTGACCCCTGGGGGTACCACTGGCCACAGGCCTCCAACTGGACTTAGCCCCATTTATCACCACCCTCTGAGCTCTGCCATCCCGCCAGTTCTCAATCTACCTCACTGTCCACCCATCCAGTCCACACTTTCGGAGCTTCCCAATGAGGATATTATGGGAAGCAGCACTGAAAGCCTTGCTGCAGTCTAAGGTAGACAACATCCATGGCTCTCCCATTATTCATGCACCCTGCCATCCCATCGTAGAAGGCTATAAGGTTCATCAAACATGACCTCCCCTTGGTGAATCCATGCTGACTCCTCCTGTTCATCATCATCTCTTTGACAAGCTTGGAGATGCTCTCTAGGATGAGCTGCTCCATCACCTTTTTGAGGATGGAGGTGAGGCTGAGCAACCTGTAGTTTCCTGGCTCTTCCCTCTTGCCCTTTTTGAAGACTGGAATGAGGCTGGCTTTCTTCCAGTCCTCCAGCACCTCCCCTGCTCTAATGTCAGCCACTCAGCTTGCACATTCCCGTAAAGCCCGTGGTGCTCACGCAGAGCTGCGGGACGCGAAACAACGGTTCTGTTGTTCACTGGTCCGTGTCTCCGAGACGCGGCGTTTCTGCCAAGCCAAAGGCAAACAGAACCGGAGGCCAGGCAATCGTCTTCTCCTATTGTCTGCCCATAACCAAGTTAGACACTTGATGTTGTTTTTGTTTAGGTACTGTAAAAATTGAAAGTGCTGTCCACATGACTGCCTAAGAACAAGGTTGGAGGGACCTCTATCGACCATGCACCAGTTACACAATTATAAACTAATGAAACCCACTTAACCATGCCATTATGCTCCCAGTTAAATCCTGGATGAACACTAGTCTTGCTTGTTGTAGGAAATCTTGTGGGGAGAGATATGTTTGCATAAATAAGGAGGAAAACAGAGTTATGAAGATGAACAGAGTTATTCAAAAGCATTAATCAACTTAGCTCCTTACACTCTGTACATATTGGCAGCCTAAAAGTGCTCTTAGGAAATATTGTCTATTGGCTTGTTTCAATATTAGCAGTAGCTTCAGTCTGCAAAGTAGACATATAGTCTGATTATTAATGGAAAAACATCAGCTAAAATGCTCACTGACCAGTCAGTCATGAATATCAAGTCAAATTACTTCTTAGCTAAGAAATGTCCTGCTCTGCTCAATGAGAACTCATACAACTGCGCTGTTGCAAAGCAGCAAATATCAACACGTTCTTGAACACACATACTATATATGTAAACAGACAAGCCAAAGACCTGCGTGCAGAACTCCCAGTGTTTAATACCAGTATATAAATGTACAGAAATACATATGTATCTATTAAATCAGTTGAACAGCTGACGGGCACATATCACTTCATACACACCAGGATCCTTTTCATCTCATCTCTATGGTCAGCAAAACTATTCTGTGCTCCCTGACCTGGCTGTGTTACCAAATTCCTGATAATAGGAGTAGAAAAAAGATAATCAGTAACTTTGCCCTTGCCAGTGGAATAGTTCCCAGTGGAACAGTGCCAGGTGGGACATCACTTATTTGTTTTTTAGTATTTATCGGATCACTGGGCAAGCTACAGCCTGCTTTGAGGGGAAGGCTGATAACATATTATAAGCCAGACTAGAAGAAAGAGAGCTCTGTTGAGTCCATTCTAGTTGCTGGTGGGAAATCCATGACAGCAGATATTTCAAATCAGGACAGCAAGCAGGTTGCAGCCTCCTGCTCATTACAGTGATGAAGGACTGGGCTGTGACTTTAGACTTACCCACTTAGGAGGTGGTTACAGCTTTAGTACCTTTGGCCACGGACAGGGAAAAGAGAAAAGGTTCAGCAAAGAAGGCCCAGGCAGAAGTGATCAGAGAGGCTGAAACTGAGAGAGGAGGCTGCTACTGGTGAGGTGAAAACACACTAGCACTTTGAGGAAAAATCTGGGATATAGTACTACTTCTGTTTTCTTTCCTATGGTTTAATAGTGAACTTTAGTTTCCATGGCTGTTCCTCTGGCACAATTCACCCAGCAATAAATTTACAAGAAATTGTAAATATTTATTTTAAAGGGAGACATCTAGGATCTATAAAGGCCACAAAAGGCTGGGCCAGCTCTTCAGCTGGTAAAAATTAGTGCAGTTCTTGTGTTTTCCACGGAACTATGCAGATGGACACTGAATGAGGAGCTGACTTTCAAGCTTACATTTTACTTCTAAGCTCAGGGCTTTTGCGAAGTGCACAGCTAAGAACACATCATTTGCTAATTTTCTTATTCTCATTATTTTCAAAGACTTTAAAATACAATTTTATCTTGTTTTAAACATTCCTAAAGCCTGTACCAACTATGGCTAAGTTTTGTGACATTGATCAGCTCCATTTTATCTGCAATTAAACCTTCAGCCACTCTTTTTTAGGCAAAAGGACACCCTTTGAAATCCAAATTCACCCAGTTAAAATGTTACAATATTAAGCACAAATACGATTTATGATTTACTGCATCCTTGTATCTTGCCCTATAAACACACTGCAGTTACTTCTACTCTGGAAGTCCATCCTACAGGCAAACACCCAATATAAACATGTCAATAAAGATTAACCAAGGTGAGCCTCTTATTCCAAACTGTATTTGACTGGGAAAGTGGAAGGCTGCAATACGCCAGGATATACTTGTCAGCTGCCTGAAGACAAGTATTTCATTTGACACTAATGACTCTCATGAGGTGCCCCTTCTGACATAAGGCAGTGACCTTCTCTTGGGGGAATACAGAGGGCATTAATACATTGATAAATGGAAAGAAACAGTCTCAGTCAATAAGGATACAGTCTTTAAAGTGCCTTGAAATTCTAGACTCAGATGAGAGAAATTACACGCATAGCTATAAAAGGTCAAATAATCAATGAGCTATGCAGAGATACGTCGGAAAAGAGGTGCAGGAGAACAGAGTTGCACACAAATATAATAAAATGCTAAAGGAAAACAAATGTTTTTCAGGAAACATTATGATTGTCATATATAAGACACAGAATGTAACTATTCCAACCTAGGCAGCATTCTATGACTTCAGGTAAAGGACTGTGTCCAGCTCCAGTACCTCCAGTACCTCAGCTGATAGGCAGGAATGAGGCCAGATCATCTAGACATAGGTCAATGACAAGACATCAACTAACTTATGCAAACAACACTAAAATAGTAGAATTTGTTTAGTCTAGAAAAGAGAAAATGGAGAGGACACATTGCAGATCTCCACATAGGTAAGGACAGTTATAAACAGCACAGAGATCAAGTTTTCTTCAAGTTCCTTATCAGCAGCGAGGACAACAACGTGCTTAAATGTAACTCAGGAGAATTCTGATCTGATCTTTTCAGAACAGCCAGCCTCAAGACTAGATGGACACTGGAAGAGATATACTGAGGTGATTGCTATGTCTGTCATGAGACATTTCAGAGCAGATTAGCAAGCTCCTCTTAGGCACAGGTACAGTTGACTAAGCTTCAGAGCAGGAGTACAAATGAAGCAACATCTGCTAGCTATTCCCTGATATGATTCTATACATGTAATATATGCTGCAAAGCTGTCAATTTTGAATGGAGTTCTAAAACCAGATGCCTTATCTGCTCTGCAGTGTTATGATTGGAACTTGTACAATGATACAGAACTAGTTTTAGACTGCAGGGGATACCATCTGCATTTGCAGTGATCTGGATTGCCATCAACCATTTAAAACAGGTTTATACGAGCCAAACCTTCAATGTAGGCAGCCCCATAGGCTAAGGTGGAGGGAACACAAATTATACTCAAGAAATAAGCCTTGGAAATGGGAT
>JAVCKT010003640.1:0-12937 GCA_032273925.1 Rhynchotus rufescens
AAAAACATTTACCAAACCAGTTAATTCACTCAGCTGTGATATAGTCAGTTGATTCACTCAGCTGATAGAGCTGCTTCTCTAAAAGGCCATCCTTGGGTCCCTTTCATGCTGAAATAAATTCAGGTTTCTTCACACCACTCATGTTCAGTTACTCCATGCATTCTTCCTTGAGCATCATGGCCCTTGCTTCTTCTCCCTTGCCCATCTCCTTTGAACCTTCTTCCATTGTGAGTGTTTGTTGGTAGGCTGTACACCTACATACAAAAGGTAGGCAATATTTCCATCGTGACTTTACTTGTAACTTCTGTCTGTGGGCCTTCAGGACTGATCTAGTAGACGTGCAAGGCTGCAGAATGAATTAGAACTTAATTATTTTACATTTCATGTAAATGCTAAATAACATCAGCTCAGTAATGCAGTCTGTGTTGTGCTAGAGTGTTATAGTTATCTTCTGCAGTGGGAGGGAATTTGGGCAGACTGGGACCAAATAAGTGAACTTATTTTTCTGCTTACCTCTTATCTTTTCTGTCTGACTAGCTGTCTATACAATTTCCAATTCTCGTGAATGGAGGAGAGCGTCTCTGCTGATCTCCAAGGGAGAGCAATCTGGCCTGATGGTGATTCTGCCATGACTCCGTGTACAGGGTATTTCTCCTCCTCCTTGGTGAAAGAAATGTTTTAGGAAGAATTCCTGTAAATTGTTTAGTAGGCTAAAATGTCTGTATTTTTTTTTTCCTCTAAAAAGGTTTATTGGAGGAAAAGTCCTTAGCTGCAATGTGTATAATGCTTCCTTTGGTAACCTCTGTCAGACAACCAATATGGTCCTATTTTATTTTGTTTATTTATTTATTTGCTGAAAGCTTTCCATTACCTCATTCTTTCTGGAAACAATATGTTTGCTATGCTGATATGTCAATAATATGTTATCTAAAGGTTTTTATATTAATTTAGTCTCACAGTCTCACAATTCACTTACAAGGTAGAAAAGTGGTAGTTTGCTGTTATGAATAGAAGAAGAGGAACGCAGCATAATTTAAGTAACTTCTATAAGGCTTGCATGGAGTCCTTGCAGAGTCACCATCAAATAAGATTACTGAATGTCTTCTTCTCTGTGTTCTTGCCTCTTCTCACACACAGACCTCGGTGTCTTCCAGGAAGAGAGATATGTAGCAATGTGAATGTTTTCTTCTTGTGGATGGCTGCAGAAGTTTTAATAATAGAGGGAAGACGTTGTTTCACTCTGTGGGGAGAAAGGAGGAAGAAGATACTTCTGTCCTTTTGAACAACAAAACATGTTTCTCTTTAATCCTCTATTTATCTGCAGCTGATTTTGTTCAAAGTACGATTTTTTGTCCCCGTCAGAGTACTTCTAACTGAACAATTGCACCTTAATTTCCTCAAAATTGTTCACAGAGCTGAGATGCTCTGCAAATTCAAATGTTAGCCTCTGTATTTGGCAGAGTTGAGCACAGTATGAAATAAATGCTGGAAACTTGAGACGTGCCCATTACTTCTTATTGGCCCTTTTAAGGGTAGGAGCATATCCTATGCCTCACTTGATTCACTGGGGTCAAAGAGCTGGTTCAGACTAAGCTGTGATTTATCTTTCAGGGAAACGATGAAAAAAGGCCTCCATGGGGCAATAAAGTTGCAAACAAACAGTTGCCTGTGTATTCAGAACCAGTGTATTTCCCTCGAGCAGACATTCACATTCAATGTGCTTGATGTCGCATCTGCTACTTGTGTAAAAGCAAGCACATCTCATCTAACCAGGCATATTATCTTCTGTTGACCAGATGTGAACGTAAGCATATCGCAGTCTAGTTCATGGCTATTGCCACGGGATATAGTGAGAATGTGGTGGATAGCGAGGTGGTGTTATTGCTGTGCAGAGCGTGCAGAGTGTCAAGTGATGCCAATGCAGTAGCTGAAGGCCTCTTATCCCACCTTCGGTCCATGCAGATAAATCTGTGCTAGAACAGAGCAAGACTATATTCTCTGATTGATGTATGTAAAATTCAATTGCAACAATAAAAATTGATAGCAAATGATCACAGAAAGGAACATTTCTGTGAAAGTAGAGTTTTATCATACCCAATATCCGGGATTTCATTTGTCAAAGTGAGGACTTTACTGCTTTAGTGTATGCAGTCAGTATGTGTCAAGCAACTGCAGGAGGTAGAGGCTGACATTTCACAGATTAAGTGATGGCTGAAAGATGTGCCCTCTATCATTACTTGCTTTAGCTCCAGACTGATGAGATTCAACTAGTTTTCCTTTCATTCGAAGGAAAGGAATGAAAATTTTTTGTCAGTACTTCAAATAGAAGAAAGCTACCCACTTGGTTTCTGACTGAAAACCCAGCAGGGAAGGATCATTTTTGAAGTGTTAAGAACATAACTGTCCGTACTGTCTTTACACACTCGAGTAAGATTAGTTCCTTGTAGATCTATGCATGGCATATCCAAAGGCTGAGTATCAATTGAGGACTAACTGCTAACTAGAGGCAACCAGAAGCAATGACTAAGTTGGCATTGCTTCTTTACAGTGATAGTGAATTGGGCTTTTAGTGCCCTCATTTGCTAAACCAGAAATGTCAGTAAGCCTAAGTGATGACATCTCTTCCTCTGAAAACAGGATGAAATAATTGGCTTTTAGAATGAAATGCCACTTACCACATAGGCTGCGCTGTCCACATGTGAGTTGAAACAATTTCCATAGTGGTTAAAAGCTCATGTATTTATTGAATGTAAGAGAACTAGAGGCCAAAGGCACTGGATCTTTTCAGCTGAATTCAATTTGTGATTCTAGAATGGAGACTAGGCTTTTACTAATAAAGCATGTATTGAGGCTGAGGACTGAAAAGATAAGCCCTTTTGCTCTTCTTCCTACTCATTTCTGGGACAGATATGTGAAATGTGAACTTCTGCAAAAGTGCAAGAGGGCACTTTAGGATTTTTTGAATAGCCTATTCTTCTTAATGGGCTTTTAAAAATCCTGTTCAGAATGTTTTTCAAATCATACCTTATTTCAGCTTTTATCTTGCACTCCTACCTTTGCTCCACAATAACTCTCATTGTAATAGCCAAAGCCTCTCTGCATTAAGTATCTGTGTTGCAGCAGAAGGCAGGAAGAATTTTCATTTACTTGGCTTTTTTCTTCTTCTTCTAAGGCATCAGCCTCTATTTCCTTATGTTCACATTTAATTATCACTATAGCCCTCAGAAAAAAATCCTCAGATAGGTTAATTTTTGTAGTTTCCTAAATTTTGATGAAACAATGAGCACTTTATGTCGACAGAGCACTGGTTCTGCTCACCTTTAACTTTCCACCCATCTCATCCATTCTCAGTATCTGTAAATCACTGTTGAATTAATTTTGGAGGGAGGAAAGGAGGAGATGGGAACACCAAGGTATAGTTACTTGTAAGAGTTAAGCTACCTTGCCTTAATGAGCACATACACAGGAATTCCTTAGTGCTTTATGTGCGATGCCATGTATTACCTGTTTCAGGGAAGATCTTTCTGTCTCAGAGGTGCCATCTGTATGTGTTTACAACTCATTCAAACTCTACATACTGCTGTGGATGAGGAAATCTTGTTGGGAAATTCCAGGTAGCCATCCTGCCTGTATTCTGCCCACAGATTTGGCCCTGTGAGGACGATAAGAACTCTGGCCACTAGAAAACACCAATAACTAAATTAACTTAATAAATGGGTGCCTTTTGCATCAACTTCTGCTGGTCTGAACAGGAACATCTCAGTAGAGAGACCTCCAGGAAACTTCAGTATGAGCTCATGACAGCTTTAAAAGACTCAGTGTGGCCACCCCTGCCAGAAGACAGCAGAGATGAAGCAGTCTTTACTTGCAGAACAGAAACTGCACTGTCCCAAAAAGCTGTATCAAGATAAAATTTAGTTTCCTTGTTTTCTGTTATATAAAACGTTGTGATGTTTGGAAGTTGCTGAACCAAACCTTTCTTTATTTTTCTCTCTCTCGTTTCTTTTTTTTTCCTCCTCTCTTTTCTTTCACGCATATGAAGAAGTGCAAAGCATGAGGAATTGTATTATAATGATATAAAAGAATGATATAAAAGAATATAAAGTTTATAAGGATAACAGGAGTTGCTGAAAGTAGAAGAATATTGTAATGCCTAAAGCAAAGAGCAACAATTTATACAGACTATCAGGCATAGGAATGGATTATAGATGGGTCAGGCATCTCCAATAGACTCTGCTTTGAGGTTTGCTCAGAATTTTACTGAAATTGAAGAAAATGAAATATTTTTCCAAGTAAAGGTCTTTTCAAGTTGACTCTATAAATTTTTTGCTCTCCAGTCTCTTCTGGGTGAATAATGAGGGGATCAACATTGTCAGCTGTGATGCATGGAGAAAAACAAAATGTGAGAGAGATGAATTTTTGTAGCTGAGGTGAGAATTATGGAAATTACATAACTGAGGCGTGCAGAAATCTGTATTTTTTTTTTTTTTTTGAAGAAGAAGATTGCTTAGAGAAATAACTAGAAGTCTGAATCATTAGGTCTGGTTTTCCATCTGATCAGCTGTTGCACTCCCAAAAGTTTAGTAGTAACTTGGACTCATTTCATAGTGCTACGCTACTGTGGAATAGTTGTATATGCACCTTGGCATAGGTGATGTGGACTGAGGTGAGCATTAACTACAGACAAATTTGGGAAGGGCTTCAGGCCTACAATTTGGGCCCTAAAATAAAGATCCATACAGTTTTAAAGCTGTCTGAAGTCTTTTATTTTTGCATATGAACAGCTCTTATAATGAGATAGACATAATTTTTCTTTAACAATTTTGCAGGAATAAATCAGAACTTCCTTCACAATCCAGGAAAAAGAGTTATTTTTATTTTTCCTCAAATGCTAAACATATTTATAAGTTTTCACTTTTAACTTCTGCTAGGCTTTAAGTGGAGGAAAAAGGCATTTTTGTTTTGTTTTTTAATTTTGAGGCTTTTATTCTTGTATTGTCAAATGTTCTGTATGAATTGTAACTTTCATTCACAGAGATTTAATCTTTCTTTATATTTAGTAAAGATCTATTTTATTCTGAGTGAGAAAAAGTAGGGATGATCTAAAAAAGTCAAGAATATTCACAGGAAATGACAAAAAATACCTTGTAAATGAAGGCTGGAGAGTAGTAACAGTTCTTACATGGACTGGAAAAGCAATATCAATAGTTACTTATTTTCTACATCATTTTTTTTTAGTTGTCTGTTTTACTTTTGCAGAACTATGTCAGTTCCTCAGAGGCGACATTCAATAAGCAGAGCCTCATTGCCCATGATTGTGAACTAAAAGTCCTCTTGCTGGGGACTATAGTATCAAGCAAAATGAACATATTCTATTTCAACCCTACTTTTAAAAGGCTGAGCTTCTGATAATGACTTTTGCTTCCTCTAGACGGGATTATGTCTCTGATATTCCTGAGAACATGCAGAATTAACCTTGATACGCCAAATCACTCTCCATCAGTTGCAGAATGATCAGTTCTTATAATCAGCAAGAAGCAAATGTCTTTTTTCTTTTCCAGACTTGCTGCATATCTAATACTTGGGTATTGCTCACAATGTCCCTCTTCTTTTGCATTGCTGCCATAGGATATCTGCACAGACAGAAGAGGAGATCCTATTCTCGAGTTTATTCCACATCATGGTGCCTAATAAACTCAGGTAGGATGAAATTAAAAATCCAGGGATGAATTAACTGTCAGGGAGCTGTGAAAATCCATCCCTTGGCAGAGCTGACCTTGGTCTGGGCACAGGTATGGCCTGTACCATGTGGGTGTCTGATTTAAAGCTTAGCATTGAATGGGAGCTAATCACTACAGGCACTATTGCAAGGCAGAGAGAATGTAAAATGTGATTGAAGTAAACCTAAATAATTTTGTGCTAAATAAGGCAAGGCTGAATGAGTGGATTATTTTTGGTTTTGCTTTTTTATATCAAATATGCCTTTCTGTTACTGACCTATTGCTAAAGGCAGTAACCTTACAGCGGAACAGACTGCTAATAACGTAAGCATTTCTTTCTGAGAATTCAGGCTTAGTGCACCTTTAATTAAATTTTTTAGAACAAGTGCTTTGCTTTTCTCGGAAAGGTGAAAAATTGTTAATAGTAATCCATTTCTAATCTGTGGACTGCATTTTTCTAACAATCACTGTAATTAGTGGATATTGCCTGGATAGTCCGAAACAAAATGTAATGTTACAGTTTTGAAGTATGTTCAGTAACCATTTTACATGTGTAACTCTTAACTAGCTGCTAAGATAAGGTAGGGAACTCAAGGAGCTAGGTGTTTTTGTTGTTGTTGTTGTTGTTGTTGTTTGGCCAACAACAGAAAACCTGCCATTGGCTTTGACAAAGAGGGATAAGAAAGTATCTTTATTCTTTCCCCTTTATTTCTGAGCATGTTAATGAGGTACCACTAAATCTTTTAATAGAAAAATAAAGCTGGAAAAACAAAAAGGGAACAGCATCTTACTTGTAAATTTGCTTCCTTGAAAGGAGAAGAAAGTGTCTTGTACTTCATAGTGAGCATATCATCACCAATTAAGTCTAAAAGAAGAACTTATGTCTTTTAATTCAAGAATATTACTGATGAAGTTTTCATTGCTCTGATATCCCTAGGAAAGAAGAAAGAAAACTCTAGGAAGGGTGCTAATGCAAAGGAGGTTTTTTTTACCTTTTAAAGTTCCCACATTACAATCTGCCATGATAATATAAATGATAAGTACGATCCATGTAGTAAAATAATGTTAGTACTATAAATAATGTTTTGTTTGGTTGTTTGTTTCCTGCAAATGCTTAGTGCTAGTAGATGATATACTTGACTGTTCAATCTTTTTTTAAAAGCAGGTATGAGAAAGCAACCTCCAGCGCTACTGCACCATGCATGGTGAGGAGGGAGGCAAAACACACTGAAGTGTATTCTGATGATGTAGTAACAAATATTGCAGACAAGTCCCAATATTAGTAGTTTTAACTTCTTGTAACAGTGTCGCACCCATATTTGAACAAGCAATACAAAAGAAAGCTATAATTTTGAAAGATTAACATTCAACTATATCACAATAATATTGACATTTTAACAAGTAGCTGAGGATCTAGTATATATCTTCTTTGAATGAGCTACTATTGTAGAGACTATATTGGCAGTGGCCTTAGAGCAAGCATGCATTCCTGTTGCTATGCATGTCTTGAGAATGCTAGTAACCCTACCTGAGGAAACATCATGCAGGGTTCATCCTTTTAAGGATGTTAAATGAAATCCTGGGATGGCAATAGATATAGAGGCCTTGATATTATAAATGTAGATGAATATTTATTGATCAGCCTGAATGCAGCCTGAAGAAGAACTGATTTTAACAGACAACAAAAAAATATGCTTGACTTCTTTGTGCTTATGGAGGCTAGTGATCAGTGATGCTGAGGTGAGGATCCTGAGCAGAGTGTTGAATCTCCTGATGCAGGAAAATATATGTTGTGAAAAATGGCTAGGGAAAACAGAAGCCTCTGTTAAAACGTCTGACAAGCAGTGTATGGAGTGTTAGCATACTAGAACCATTAACAGATTTATGCATTACCCTATAAAAACTGACTGTAATCCATTATATAAATGAAGATGTCTTTAGGATGTGTTTATACATCTACAAGACAGATCATTAGGTCTACAGGTACCTCAGAAATGAGTGTCCAGCATTGATCACTGATATTCTGTACTACTATATGCAAGTATCATTTTATCATCAAATAAAATGTATCTTGATATTTGGTGATTTTGTTTATTGAGTTTTCATTGGTGTTTACCAGTCTTTGAGGCCTGGCCATTAGATCTGAAAGCAATAAGACTTTGGCAATCTGTTAAATGGTGAGCATTTCAGCATTTGTCAGGAAGTCTGTATACAGCATCATAGCTATTTTTTCTCTATAGCTTTGGAGGTAATGTGTCCGTAATATAGATACTGTGGTAAATACCAGCAGCTACCTGTTCAGCTGACTGCCTACTAGAGTTTGGTTTAATTTCTCAAGTGGGATAAAATAAGTGAGATTTCTGCTCTTGAATACTTACATTGTCTTAAGTTGAATACGCCTACAGATAGTGCCTTGATGATGCTGTACCAAAGCAAAAGGCTGCATCACACTATTCATATCATCCTGGTATACCAGGAAAGTGACTTTGTAGGGAAATGAGGTAAATATTACCTGAGTGGGTTTCTCTTTGTGTGTATTATTATTTTTTTTTTAACTTTACTCTGGTGTTACATAAATACCAAAAATAATTTTTCATTTTGCTGTTTGGAAGAGGAGCAAAGAAACTGTAATGATTGAAGACAAAGTCAGTACTGATACCATACTGTTCACGCCATAAACTGTGGGGAAAAGGTGATTAACAATATCAGAAAAAAGGAGAGATGGTGGAAGGAAAAAAGCAAGTGAAAATAACAACTTTTAGCAGGTACTGTAGCAGAAAAGAAGCTAAAGACAAGCTGAAAGAAACACTGTCCAACATTTCCAAAATACTGCCTCTGTTTTGTTTTTGGTGTTGTTTGCAGAGGAGGTTGTTGGCAGAGCTCCAGCGGAAATGGATATATTCTACCTGTTAGATCCTCAGTTGTGGCTTTCCTCTAAGGTGAAAGGAATCTTTTCTAGACACTTTTGAATGCTGAAAATCTTAACTTTGAATGCAAAATGCCTACTTAATTTTGGTAAAGTTCAAAAAAAAGGCATTTTATGCAAAAGCTGGAGCTTTTTACATTTCACATAATCGAATGCAAGCTCATTAGGGTTGAGTCCCTGTCGGAAGCTGCATATGCTTCTGTGGAGCTCCTGACAAATTAAGGTCTCACACAAGATGCATCTTCCCAGACTGCTTCCCAGCGCCTGGAGACTAAGCAGAAAATGAAAACTGAATAAATATTTCCCTAAGGACTAATATAGCTCTGGGTGGCTCACCAGATATAAAGCTTATGTGGGAGATCCCTGGGAGAATAACGAATGAATTTCCACTGCTTAGACCACAGGTCTGAGCCTGCTGCAACCCTAATGCGACTGGGCTTGAGAAAATGGAAGCAATCACACTGTGAGGCTCAACGTGATGGGCACAAGTAGTATGAAAACAGAGTTGTTAGATTAATCATAGCAAAACCCAGGGAGGTGCTATCAGTGATCCTAGACAGCTTGTGAAAAACCCACACCTAAAATACGTAGCAATGATTGCTGATACAACTGTCAGTCTTTAATGACGGCTTTTGTCCACAGGGAGGCAGACTGAGATTATACCCAGAATTTTGGGTATAATATGGTATAGGTTTGAGAGTTGTGGGAGGATTGAGTGTATATTTTTCAATTTTAAAAAGGTCTTGTCAGTAGCTTCTATCTTGGAGTTTGAACAAGGGTTTAAAATGAGGTGGGATTCCATGTGGGGATCCCCCTACCAGAAATTTAGGAGAGAGTGGTGTCTATGGAGTTACATCACAGGTCAGCAGTGAGCTCAAAGATACCAGAATGAGACTGAGCAAAGAGTTCATAAACAGCTGCATCCTAATTCCTGTGGTACAGCTGTTGAGTATGAATGCCTTTTTCCTATTGCTGTTATAATGAGGTGTGGAACTAGAGCATCCTTATTGGAAGAGAGAGAGAGAAACCTTACTGTTCATCCCCATAATACTTATGGAACCCAGCCATGTTGTCAGTGCAGTGTACAAATAACAGCTTTAAAGTCTTAGGTTCCTTCTAAATGTATGAAAAATCCTGAGTGTGTGTGACAGTCTGAGTGCCTGTATAGAAAACTGGATAATAAACTATTAGGTGATCAAATTCCACTTCATTTCTTTAAGCCAGTTACAAGGGATCATTTTCTGTTTTAGGGCTGCCACAATGCCTTTACTTAAAGAGATTTATAGGCCTGGGACTCCTGGTTGATATATTTTTTAATTGTTTTCCTGATTCCAGTACAGGGAATTTTGTCTGGGTAGGTCACAGGGACATGTGCACTCATGTATCCAAAAGGTTTCCTGAGCTGCTTGAGTCAAGCCTTGCTGGCTTGCAGCCTGGGCAGCACTCATGTTATTAGATGTGTCTTTCCTCATCTGCTCTTAATGGGATTGCAGCCCTCCCAGAGAAGTCAGGGAGCAAGGGCATGAAGAGTTCCGTCTCTGGCAGCCCCCAGAGGCCTTTTGCAACTGCCTTGGGTCTATGAGAGACTCTTCAACTGCAGGAGGTCTCAGAAGAGATGGCTGAGGCTCAGCACTAGAACTAAATGGAGTTGGGTCAGGAAACTATCGGCTTCCTACAGTAGAGTGAAAGCTCTGCTGGTTTCATATACTCCTTGGAGCTGATTTCTGTTGCAAGTGGGCAACACTTCCATATCCATTGGAACTACAATTTAAATTCCCACTGTCTCTGCTGTGCTCTGATTATTTTATGAAAGGCCTTGCTTTCCAACTCCATGCTGGCATACTAATTTGATAGTTATTTCTTTTCTAATTTCCCAGCCTCAGACCTAATGTTTACACTCCCTCTAATTGTTTTTTATTACTACAATGACTGTTTTAAATTCTGGCTTTCCTGTGTACCTAGGGTAGCTTGCTGCCTGTGCAGCATCTTTGCTACATCACTGTGCACACAGTGTTCACTGGCTGCATTTGCATAATGAGCTAATCTTTGTGGCCTGATTACATTGGGAAAAGAACTGAACATTTAACTAGTAATAATTGCAATCTATCAAACTGCCTGTTCGCCTCACAAGTGATCACAGCATGTTTTCTAAAACATCTGCTTGGATTTTATGAGCTCTCCCTCTCCATATTGACACCTGGCTAGAAACTTTACCTAGCATTAAGCACTCTTAAAAGGAGTCCTGGCATCTCAATGGATCAATTACTCTGGATTTAATGAAAGTAAAAGATTTCTCCAAAACTTACAAAAATGTTTACTTTTCCACTGAAAGCCTGTGCAGTTACAGAAATAATTACCATTTTGTCATCTGTTAGCAGTACTCTTTTATCATAATTTAATGGCATTTTGAGGCCAACAAAGAAAAGGTACTGTTTTAAACAGGCTGCCCTGCCTTCCTGTTCACCTAGATCATAATTTGAAGGTATTCCTTCTCAGCAGAGTAGATAAGTCTTAAATTTGTTTGGCTAGATTAAGTAAATCTTACATTAATTTATCCATGATATCTAGCCTAAAATCCCCAATCTATATTTCTTTTAGAGAGGGCTCAGCAGGTTTTTATCATGTTGTCTTGTATTCACTGTTGACATTTTTGAAGTTGAATTTACAAAAAAATATATATATATATAACTAAGGAAATATCACAAAGATTAAATCAAAAGTTATCCCTACATTTTTTCTGTAGTCAAATGGAAAAGTGGCATGTTTTCCTGAAGTGTTAAAGCTAGGTAGGCCCTTGACCTTCATAAGCCTCACTTTATTTCTGTGGCTTTGACATTTTCATAAACATAAGACACCTACTATAAATCAAGGAAATTTTCATATCTTCCCATCTCTGTCCTTAAACATTTTGTCATTGTTAATACCCAGTGTTAGAGTCAATGTGATGCAAGAGATGGAAGGAATAGCAAGAAGTAGCAAGTTATTAGGTTGTCTTAGCATGTCAAAATATGTCTTTGAGGGGTCTCTGCTAGTCTCTTGCTCCAAGGAATGCACTTGGGAGCTCCTTTGTATCAGGTTAGAAGATAGTATCAGACTTGAGAAATGAGCAGTATGAACAGTATGAAAGCAACCCGATGATGTGAAGGATATTCCATTGCCTTTTAAATAATACTTCGTTATCTCACTGAAGTGGGGTAATGGGCGGTGGAGTTGTTTTCATGGGCGACGTTTAAGAGGTTTTCCCTGACTGAAAACAATTATTGAGTTTTTGGAAAATGGTGAAAATCTCATGTCCAAAGCTTGTCACAGCAAAAAGTGCTGCTGCTATTCACAATAGATAAGAGGATATTCCCAGCTTGCCAGGGAAAGATGATATTGTTCAGCATGGCATGTTAATATCACATCATATTGTCAACAGCTATTTGAAACTCTGACCTCACGGATGAAAAGCAGCTGGCTCTATGAGTAACCATAGTGGTAATCGGTGGAAGGTTTGCATACATCAGCTCCACATTTGTCCAGGTATTTACAGGAAATTCTATTTAAATATAAGAAAATGTTCTTTTCACTGAGTGGGTGGTCAAGGGTACACTCAAAGTAAATTGTGAGTCTCTATCTTACAGAACACTTTGATGTATGTCATGTTTTCAGTGGAGTTGAGCAACTAGTTTTTCTAAGAAAATTTTATGTCATAACTGTCTTGTACAGTAGATTTTGCTTTTTAAAAGAACACGACAAAGGATACTTCAGTAAAGTTAAATATGAGTTTAAGTTAAAGTGACAAGATAGCATAGGAGACAGAAAAGTTGGAGTTGTACCTCAGACGAACTGTGGGTTCATTTGAATTACAAGTTCATTTGCTTTTTCCAGATACCCCATTCTGAGTTAAGTATTTGACAGTTGTTGCCTATTACATAAGAACTGTGGCAAGTCCCTTAAGATGCAGACAGCTGGTCAGATACTTCCTAGAAGAAATGGCCAGCTGCTAGCTTTTGGAGTTGTTGTTTGGTTTGCTTGTGCATATGCTTCAGAGAAGTTTGGAGTATGTAAGGGCATAAAGGAGGACACTCTTCCTGCATCAGGAAGAGTGTGGCCAGTAGGTCAAGGGAGGGGATCCTGCCCCTCTACTCAGTTCAGGTGAGCTCGACCTCAGGTGAGGCCGCACCTGGAGTATTGGGTGCAGTTCTGGGCTCCCCAGTATAAGAGGGATGTGGAGCTTCTAGATAGGGTCCAGCGAAGAGCAACTAAGATGATTAAGGGACTGGAACATCTCTCGTATGAGGAGAGACTG
>JAVCKT010003641.1:0-19611 GCA_032273925.1 Rhynchotus rufescens
CAGGTATCGATTGACCTGCTGACCTGTGTGAGTCGGTGCCCTCTTTCCCCAAGGGCAAAATAACACACACACACACAAAAAAAAAAAAAAGAAAAAAAGAGAGTGAGATCCCTAACACGTATGAGATTCCCCCAGGCCTGCATGAAGGCAATGGTGCTATCGGCAACAAGCCGAGCACGTTTGCTCCTGCTGTGCCTTGGTGACCTGGGAGCTACTGCATATATGGGTGCGAGAGGGGAGAAGTGAATCCAGTGTCTGTGAATATTCCACATCTGTATCTTGATTTAATAAGCAGAATTGGAAAGGTTTTGTTGTTGTCTCCCATCTTACGTTCCCATTTTTGAAGGTTTCTCACAGTTCATGATAGGTGGTACTGACCTAAGCAAATAGACTTTAAAGCACATTGCGCCCTGCGAGCCATCTGCAAGTCCAGCCCAAGGCTGCATTTGCCCCTGCAAACACTGAGAAGCAACACAAGAGAATCGAGAGAGCAGCAGTGTTGAGATGTACCCTAGCCTCACATCTAAGCTGGGAACTGAATGCCCTTCAGTGGCTGGAGCGCGTTACACGCACGGCTTCTGGCTTGGTTGCTTCCAGAAGGAACCCAGGACCACTCTGCAATGTTAACCAAAGCGCAGCAGGGCAGAGATTCACACCAACAGCTGAACCTGAAAGGACTCGTGTTGGTCTCAGGGCAGCCATGGCCATGGAGGAGGCAGTTACCTGTGGGCAGTAACAACTTCACCTGCCTAATTTTAAATTGACCTTCCCTGCTTAAGCTGCCACAGTGCCCAAAGGAATCTCATCCCTTTGGGAAACCGAGCTTGCCACACCTGAACGGCCCCTGAGGTTTCATGATTTTGTACCCTCTCTCTGTTTTTGCCTATGATGGGGCTCTTCTGGATTGCAACCTTATCAGGACACAATTTAGGGCCAAAGTGTGACCCTGGCTTCACTCTGCTCTGCAGTTTCCTTCACAGGGATCCCACCGGTTTCATCTGTACTACCCACAGGAGAGTAACTCAGTCATTGTCAGCAAAGGCTGATGGTTGATACCCCTGGGGGAGACCAGATCTCAGACGGAGGTCTGTGTAACAGCTTCTTTGAACTTTTAAGTCATTCACACAAGAAAGCAAGTCCGACAAAGGCTGCAGAGTCTTCTGAACACATCTTCAGACAGCAAAACTGAAAGACAGACTTCCTTTCCTGTGTCATTACATACACACACACCCTGCCCCAGAATCTACACTTAAATTGAGTCCTTTGACACACATCAGAAAACTCTCAGGCTAGAATTTCTGAGACACCAAAATCCTTAAAGAGAGACCTAACACAGACAACCATCTCCAAATTGTTTAATTGCTTTCATCAATTGAAAATATCTTTTGATTCAAGAACAAATGCTCAGCAACAACTTGGTGAAAATAGACATAACCTTAGGGCTCAGAAGCAGAAAAACATCTATAATTTTTTTCCTTTACAGATAAACAGAGCTGCTTTTTAAGTAGCTCCCAAGCAGGACATCTAAGCATTGCTCCTGTGAATAAAGCAGACGGTTCACATGACTACCAGTTCCTGCCTGCATGCAAAAGCTGCATGCCAGCAAATCTAATTGAAAATAATCTGTGATCTACACTTTGCATTCTTCAGGAAGGTGCTTTCATCCCATCTCTTCCCATCTCTCCTCCACCTCTCCAATCTTAGATGAATCACATATTGAATCACTGCAGCATGGCCGTATTTGATCATGATTTATAGGGCGCTCTCTGCCTTGCCCAGTGGGCACTCTGTGCGGGAGGGAGGTATTTGGGGCAGGAGAGAACGGGCTGTCAGCACCCGGGAACTCACTGATAACAGTCCCTTCCTCAAGTAAAGCCTGACCCAAGACCAGCCCTTTAAGTGGACAGGTGCACAGAGGTGTCTTACTTAGCTTGCCTAATTCTTGCACAAATTCTTACTGTTACTGTGTTAAAATGGAGCACCGAGAAGAGACATTTTCCTGATGTTAATAAATAAATGGAGAAGCTATAGGTGCTTCAGAAGACAGTTTCAAGACCAAAGCCCAGTGTGCTAAGTGCTCCACCAAACTGCTAGGAGAGCATAAAGACCTTCTGAGATAGATGTTCTGCCCTTGTCTGACAAAGGTATCCACCATTGTGAGCAGCGCATTGAGCTGCATGTGAGAAGCATTGACATCATTGCCTTGTTTTTGTTTTCTACGTTTAACTTTCCTTTATCTACATCACAAACAAATGCATTAAGTAGCAGCATGTACAAACTTCATTCTAAGGTAACTTATTACCACTTGTACAAGCTGATCTACGAGAGTCACGCTTAAATTGGACACGCACAACCAGTAGGAAACAGCTGTAGGAAACTGTCCCCAGATACAAGTGCATCTTATCCAAAGAGGGCAGTTAACATGCTTCATTTGCTGACATTTTAAGACAGAGCAAAGCTGCTGACAGTAGATCAAGTACTCAGGAAATAAGGAACGACTTTGGACCAACTTTGTGAGGGCTGTGTGACAACTGCAAAGCTCTTCAAAAGCTTTTTAAAAAATCCACTAAACAAGGAATATTATTAGGAGAAAGGGAACAAGGGGTCTTTTTTCCCCCCTTCTCCCTGACTTCTGTGCTCAAGCTCTTGCTCGAGGTACACCGCAAATGCACCCGGGTGCTTTCAGGCAGGACAGAAGGCTGGTTTGGTGCTTTTCCTTAAGAGAGACCATTAATTCCTGATGCATCCTGAATGGCCTCAAGGCTGTAATACCAGAAATGAATTTGGCTACTTCTACAAAGACTCTGCCCTACATTTGTTATTTGTGAAGCACCACCAGAGGGCTCAGCACTGAACAGCAGACTAAGATAAAGGCCCCAAACTCAACCTTACACCCAGAAACAACTAATTGCAGGTGATTCCTTGGATTAGTTTTTTTTTACAAATTATTGCACTTTTTAAAATATGCTCCTTTTCAATGGGAAGTTACTGTTTACATGGCAGAATCACTTGCAAAAAGTTACTCCTCATTATTTAGATACTCAAAACAGAGTATGAAATGGTCTTATAAACTACGTATAAAGCATTAGCAGAAACACATGGGAAATGCTTCTAAGAAATACGGTTTCCATCACAACACAAAGAGCTGAGAGGCAGTAATTCTTGTGAATTACTGATAAAACTACAGTCCTCCTACTGCATGAGGTCAGTTTATATGGCCCGAGATCTTCCTTCCTGCAGCTACACGTCTGGGTGTTCTCCACCTAGGCTGAACGCCTCCATCTATTCCGTCACATCTATGATTTGATAAATCTTTCTTATGAATGAATTCATTTTAACTTTTCTGAGCACTGTCTGATGGATCTGACACTAATGAGACAAAAGGCAGCCCCGTGGGCTTTTGTCAGAAAGCTAATGTAAAACAAAATGCTTGTAGGCTTTGATTGAAATACTTCCTCTCTCCCAGCACCAGGTAATGATTCCGAATGGTTTTGCTAAGTGTATATTTCACTGCCTTGAAACAGATACTGTGTCAAGCAGGATTTATGTGTGATTTAACTCAACGATGTCTTCAAAGAAGCCTCAGCAGGTAATAAGGAAGCTTTTAAAGAACAGGGAGTATTCAAAGACTGAGTCAGAGTTAAGGAGAGCATCCTTGATCACTAAAGTGATGAAAAATGGTCACAAATGGAAATCACTGCAACTACTTGTCCAAAGCTATTGTCTTTCATATTGGAACTGCCAGAACACGCAGTATTTAGAGACAGAAATGACAGCTTGCTCTTCTGATTCATCACCCGGTGCTGCAAAAGAGGAAGTGTTTGATTCAAAGCTTACAAAGCTTGCAAAGCTTACAAAGTGTGCTTTACAACAGCATTTTCAGAAAGAGAGGGGGCCCAGAACTGCCCAGTGCCGGGGACAGCAGGCTGGGAAACCTGAATTGCAGGCTTGCCCATGCCCAGAACTGCCTTGTCACTGTGGGCACACGCATCCGCTCCTGTTTCCATTTGTTTTCCTTCCCGCTGTGCATCTCCCTATTGGGAAAGAGAGATTTATGAGTGTCTCAGGGCTTTCGTGGCGCAAGCGTCTGCGAGTGAAGCTGGAAACCCCACCCTTGGCGAGCAGCCTCTTGTTGCAGAGACTTGCGCAGCACCTGGTACGGACCTCAGCGGGGACCGCGGGGCGAGGTCCTAGCAGCAAAAACAAGGACCGTGACAACACCGGCATCGCCACCCAGACACAGGCAGCTACGGGAAAGCAGAGAGTGCCCCGTGAGTCCTCAGTGAAGGTCAGTGTTGAGGTCAAAGTAAATTTAAGCATAAGAACCAAGAGGAAGTCCATATAGCTCTTGATTCTGTGTCCAATGAAGAGCAGATATCTAGGGAAGAATAAAATAGTGAGGGAATGCACGCAGTGATACTGATCCAGAACATTCTTCCAGATGCTGCTGGTTTTTGATTCAGGAGTTACCTGAGCCACAAATACTGTCTTTCCATTAAACAGCCTTCACAGACTTGTCTTTCTGGAGCGCTCACTCTCTGAAAGCAAGGCAACATGACTTCTTTTAAAGAAAGCTCTAAAAGATAATTTAGAGTGGTAAGAGAATGAACTGGAGGCTAGAACAACACCTGAGATTCTTCTTGTTGCACATCCTCAAGTATCAAGGCCCTGCTCAAGCATCTTCAGTTGAATCTAACAATCACCTCCACAGAGCTGAAGACACTCAACCCCTCTTAGAAAGGGCACCCAAGTTCACAGATATCAGCCCACCAGTATCACCTGTTTGCATTTACTGAGCGGGATCTGACTCCAGGGGACTTCACACAGGCTAAACAGAAGTTGGGCCCAGTTCAACAGTAAATAAATAAGAATAAATTTTAAAAAGCCCTTTTACTTCCTGTCCAAATAGAATTTAAGTTTTTAGAGAGCTACTCTCCTTGCAGAGTGGAAATAGCAAAGCTGAAGTGCTTTAAAAAATACATATATCAGTTCACTCTCTTTTTACACTGCCACTGTTAGCAGCTTCCTTTCCAGTAGCACCCCGAGATGCACTTTTCTTTAGGGTGTTGCACAAACCAAACACACTGAGATATCAGCTCTGCCCAAAACAGCTAGTGACTCTCAGGGACACAGCAGAGAGATCCCCTTTTCTCTAACCGTATTTGGGCAGGACCAACACATCTCATAGCAAAAAATGAAGTCGCTGACAGGAGGAGTATCTGAACTCTAAGCTGCTATAAAAAAAGCCTGAGGCATCAAACCTGCTGCTGTGCAAGCTAATAGCACACGGGAGCCACAGTAACACCCACAAGAGATCCAAAGGTGCAATCATTCGGTGCCCTGCCTGCTTAGACCTTTAACCACCTTGTGCTAGTGGCCCTTGGCCACGCTTCAATCCCTTATTTGACCATCAAGTCTCCTGGTTTCAATTGCTTGCTCTTAAAAAAAGACATAAGATCAGCAACCCGTGTGGTCTAAACCACGCTCAGTGAGACACTGCATTTACTTCCTCAGCATTCCAGGAGAATGAAGACAACAGCCTATCACCTTCATCCTGCTCATCATAAGCCAAGATGAAATGTTAAGCCCTGAAGTAATAAATTTCATCCAAACCGAGAGGCACTCAATTTCATGTATTCTGCCTTTAACAACAAAAAAAGTCCTCAAGGAGATAAGGGACACAGTGATCACCAACAGAAGGAGGGAAGGGAAGCGTTAGCCCTGGGGTGGACATTCAGAAAGGCACAAGTGGGAGCATCGCAACTTCGCCCCATGGGACACTCAAGAACATCAATTTGAATGGACATAAGGGAGTTGAACTGTTAAAACCTTGGGAGAACAAACTGTTTCTGAGTTTGTGATCCCAAATGGATATTTCTTGATTCACTTCCAAAACTATATATTCAAGCTAAACAGAGCTAAAACCTGTTTTACTTCTGAAAAAGACTGTTTGCTAATGGGTCAAAGTAGGTTAACTACTTCATTTTGAATTCATATTCACAGGTAGCTCGAGTACTTGTTCTGCATTTTTATATACGGAAATAAACATTCACTTCCCATTTTTGCTTCAGTTTATTTTTGTTATTAGTAATTACTATAGTAAGAAGCCACAGCGAAGTTTAAGGTTTGATTGTGCCAGGATTTATTCAAATACTTAGTAACTGATTCATAGACTTTAGGGCCAGAAGAAATTATTTAAGACCATTCAGCCCTGACCTTTGCTTGATGCAATTTTTCTACACAGAGTCTAATTATTTAAGCCTGGCTGGATTTTATTTTCCAAAAAACATCATTCATTTGTTTAGGTGAAGTCTCTTCGAAAGGAGAGCCACTGCCACCCTTGGCAGTTGGTTACACCTCTGCAATTCGTGCTGTTAAACATAATACATCAGTATTCGTTTGAATTTGCAGATATTAATTCTAGATTTCAAAAGTTCTTGTTATATTTTCCTCTTAGAAATTCAAGTACTTCTAACAGTATTTTCAGCTTAAGAAGTCTCTGACCTGAGCAGCTTTTTTTCCCCTGTAATTTATTTTAGGTTCTTATCAAAACACAAAACACAGCAGGATTGGTGCTCTAAATAGCAAGTCCCCCCTCAGCTAACCCTCCCTCATCAGTGAATTCAGGGACTATTGCTGATTTCCATCATGGGGAACCGTAGCCCATATAAACACAGGAATCTGGAACTGGACAGGGCTGGCACAGCGTGTTTTCATCTGCAAACCAAAGCTACTGTCACCAGAAGGTTATGAGCTTATATATACACATGTGCACATGCACATATAAATATATAAAAAATAAAAGAACTTATGTACTACGTGCATGCATGTAACTTAAATGGATGACGATCTAGTAAAGTGGGTTACTGTCAGATGCTGCTTGTTAGTGGCTACGGCACGATCCAACCGGCCTTCCACTGCAATTAAAAGTGCATCAATCTTTCATTGCAGTGGAGTCACAACAAGGTTATATTTAAAGTTTTCACACTATTCCTTTCCTTAGTCATTAGGATTGACTTCTCCAGCATGGAAGCTTTCAGACCTCCGACACTGCATTGTTCTTAGGCATAGCTGAGCTCAAACTAATTGGGAAGCGGGTGTCTGAGAACGAGAGCTTGCTAAGGCAAGGTCTGGTGTGAGGTGCCACAGTGTGAACTTGGAATTAAACCTTTCACTCTCCAGGGCAGAAGTGAGTAGGAAAAGGGCTGCAGATGATCTGCCTGCTTCTCCTCTCCTGCAAACACACAAGCATAAACTACATAAACCCCACGCAGAGCCCCTGGAGCTCACGATGCTCTGTAGCACTGAACTCCAGTTGTCCAAAACTACGCAGGAGGCTGATGCCGATGGCAGCACGGGGAAGTCCTGCTCTTCACCTTAGTTTGAGGGCCCTGGACTTGAACTATTTCGTTCCTCTGACCTGGGTAAGGGCACCCATGCATTATTCTCTACTCCTCACTGTATTCAGTCTCACATGTAGACATACATATTTGCAGACCTTGATAAAGATGAGAAAATTACGAGGTGTTCCAGGTATGCGTGGTGTCCAGTGGGGAAGAGGAGGGGTTTAAAACCCCAGCAGCTGTTAAAGCTCAAGGTGTGCGGGCAGGATTCTGGCTCCTGAAACACCCACTGTGGCAAGCAGCTAGTCCAGGTTTAGCACTGAGCAAGCCACAGCTTTCCCACAGAAATCACACGGGCTGGGGACCCTGTCCCGAAACAACCCTCCCCAGCAGCAGCAACAGCAGCAGTGAACTCTGCTCAGAGCGCGGCAGAGGGGGGCACTTTCACCCACATTTCCTCTTTTCCCAGCTCTCGGGGCTCTGTTGTGGTTGGAGTTGCTAGGGCGATCGCTCATGTTCAGTGAGCTCATGTTATTGGGGGGGATTTTTACCCGGTGACTCACCCAGGTTTCGCTGGGTGAAAATCGCACGCAGATATTGCCATCGAGATGAGGGCCAGATTAGCGGAGAACTCTACTTTCTGCTCCCTTCTTTTCACATTCCCAGGTGAAGTCAACAGTGTGATGAGGAAGATAATAACCTGCAAAGTAAATTCTGCGGGAAGAATGTAGCTATTGTGTTGCCGGTGCCATGGCAGCAGCGGCCAGGTTTAATTTAACATGACTTAACTCAAGTGATTTCAATGATATTACAGGAGCCTGTTAAATGAAAATAACACTATGCACATTTGCATGTACATGTGCAAAAAAAAAAAAAAAAAGTCAATGAAAAAAAAGTCCCAGCAGCTGCTCCTGGGCTGACAGCAAATGGAATTATGTCTTGTTCAAATCTGTGACAAATAAATCAGCTGAGCTAGGGAGCTGTGGAAATGCAGACTCTATGGAGGGAAATGCAAAGGTTGTGGCCCAAAAGAGAGAATATTTGACTTGGCAATCAAGAAATCTGTTTTTAATTCCAAACTTTACCAGTGTGCTGGCAAACTACTACACCTCTTTGTGCCTCAATCTGTCCATAGGGCTGAAGGGAGAAACAAGACTGAATTGCTTTGAAAATAATCAAAAAGAAATATTTGAGTTAGATTTTAATATACATTGTTATGAGTTTTTGTTTATGGGAACTTTAAGATTATGTTCTATGTCTGGGGCAGACTAGCTGCTTATCTCTTATTTCTATAAGTTAGCATAGTTAGTTTCTCTAAGTTACTTTCTTAAGTCAAGAAATCAGTAATCTCAAAGAGCAAAGGAAGCAGAACACAACCCATTAAGATGTCATTAAGTACTTGCTTGATTAGCTAAAGTTGTGACCTTCTATAGAGAAGAAACCAAGTAAAGCACGTGCTTACGGGACATCCACCACTAACAGCAGCAGGTCTTCTGCTCGCAGGGCTCGCCGGGGCGTTTGGCAGCCGGCTGCGATGACTGCACACGAGCCCTGTAGCTGCTTAAGCCCCGTTTTCTGTCTCCGTTCTAGTCACACACAGAGCAACAAGCCGCACCCTGAAGAGCTCATAGTCTAAATAAGATTGAGAGTAAAGACATTTATCCCAGTTAAATGATGAAAATTACACCTGTGAATTTCAGCCTGTCCCCGCTGACCTACCTGTTATCTCCTGGGGCCAAATTTCTACCAGATCCTACCACAGATGGGATCTAGTTGAGT
The DNA here is from genome assembly GCA_032273925.1 of Rhynchotus rufescens. Taxonomy (NCBI): domain Eukaryota; kingdom Metazoa; phylum Chordata; class Aves; order Tinamiformes; family Tinamidae; genus Rhynchotus; species Rhynchotus rufescens. The sequence continues at coordinate 9,123 of JAVCKT010003641.1, forward strand.
TTTTAGCTAATGAACTAGGGAAAAAAAGGCATTAGAAAAGGCAGCATAAGGTACATAAATCACAGAACATCCTTGCTGACTTGACCTGGGCCCTGCAGGAAGCTTGTTGGCAAAGGGAGGATTTAACCCAGGCCATGGGTATCTTCCTGACCAACCTTCCTCGCACGGTCGGGCGCCACAGCTCCCGAGGCCGCAGCAGATTCTCCTGAATTGCTGAAGCAGCTTCTTTCCAGCTACATTTTTCAGTATGTTTTTTTTTTAATCACTTTGTGAGCCAAATCATAGATGAGAGCCAAAGAGCTTCTAATTACATAGTAACAGTAGCAATTGCATAACTGCCTTCCGAGCTCCCTGCACCAGCTCAGCTCTGCATTCTTCAATGGAATGTCACATTTTTCCATGCTTTCAGTATCTCTTTTCACTACCACTGCAGCCAATTGCTTCTAATATTGCAGAAAGGAATGAAAAACGCTGGGATTCAGCCTCTGCAAACCCTAAGAGTGTGTTTACAATAGTCTTCAGGTTCATTCTTAACCACGAGGTCTATGACCTTCTCAGTAAATTACACCATACTGAAGGTTTTAGCTGCTGTTCCAACTCCACTGTAAACATGTAAACTTGAGCCATCTGTGCATTTTTAATATTTCCTGCAAAGCCTATCACTGCCCCAATCTGCTGCTTCAATTGGCGGCACAAGAAGTCATTGTGTGCTAATTTCTCCCAAGGGCACTTGATGCACTTTATTAAATAGGGTAGGGGTTTTTTTTTCTTCCTCATTAAGGCCTTTCCACAACAATAAAACTATATTTTGGATAGCCAGGCCAGCAGCCATTGTGCTGTTCTGCATGAAAAAGAAAGAAAAAAAAAAAAAAAAGGACACACAGCTTTTGCTGAAGGAAAATACGGAAGGAAAGCAAGATTTTAAAGCATTATAAGCTTTATTTCAGGATGCCTGCTAGGAAAGCATCTTAAAGGCAGTACAGGGAATGATGGGGAGAATTTGGCCAGACACTCCAGTGACACAGACAGGACCAGATTCTTCCAGGGGTATCAGAAATGGGCTGGGCCATATACACAGCCCACACTTCAAATTGCCATCAACTGGTCGGATTAAGAGCACGCAAGAGGGAACACAAATGCCCAACTGGATCAGAGCAGCAGTCCCTCTAGTTCAGTATCCTGTTTCTGGGAATCACGCACTGGATGTTCTGCAGGGAAGTGAGGAAACCTGCTACGGAAGCACGAGGGTTCAGGCCTTCCTAAAACTCTTCTTTTATCTCCTAGTCAACTATCCTGATCTTTAATAGGGCTGATCTGATTGATGCCTCTTGTCCAGTGTTAAGAAGTCTGCTAAAGTATCGCTCTCACTATAGAAATTGTTTCTAAAGATGAAACCAGGCGCTGCGTATGAAAAAGAAAAAACACTTTTTGCAGTCTTGAACTATATTTAAAGAATACAAGGTCAGAATTAGTAGCTCTAAAAAACTTGTAGTATAAATACATATGGGAAAGTCTTTGTTGAAGATTGCTACATGAATTCATTTAAAAAAACTGCCTGTATTTGAAATACACAGGATACTTTCTTTTCTTTACTTCTCAGTGATTCGACCTAAAGCTATGGCAAAATAGCTCAGTAATACACGTGTTTTTTCCTTTGGATTTGGATTTAAGCTGGCTCCTAGAGTTTCAGGTCAGAAGAGACAACCATGGTGCAGCAGCCCGACCAGCTGCTTTGTACCACAGGACTGTTTATCAACCTTTTTCTTTTTCTTTCCTCCCCAAAAGGCATCTTTCATTTCCTTAAAAACTATTACTCCCACACTTGCTTGGGCACTGACTGCTGGGGACTTCACCACCCCTCGTCTCACAAAGCTACATGAGAAAAGGAGGTCGAAGCAGGTGTTCAAACACTGAGGTGCTGCTAGTCAAGCACCCATAAATTCAACCCGACCCGGTGGCCAGCAAACATCAGGCACACGAAGTGACCCAAATCCACACGCCTGGAAGTTGCTGCTGCCAAAAGCCACTGCTGAGAGGACAAGGAGGGAAGAGGCTGCGAGCAGCAGCGCTGAGGCCGCCGGCCTGGCAGCACCCGCGCGCGGTGCCGACCCTGCGCCGCTTGCCCCGGGGGGAGCGGGGAGGGCACGCGCTTTGAGCTGGGCATTTCTTTCTCACCTGGCTTTTAGTTGTGATCCCGAGCAAGAAGAAAGCGCTCCTTGTTTGATAAGGAGGGACGATAACCTGCAGCCAAGCCAATGAAAGGGATTAAGCCGAGAGCGAGGGCTCAGCGGCGGGCTCTCGCCGACGCGGGCTGCAATTAGCCTAAAAGCCGTCCCGCTGCATTAAGGCCCGTTCCCCTCGTTTTCAGCCCCAGTGAAACAGAGCCCAGATGACAGGATAGGCAAACAAGGACTTTTTCACTTTTCACAAGTGCTTTCATCCTGCATTGCCAATATCATTAGCCTTTACAGAAAGTGGAAAAGCAGAGTGCTCCAAGTAGGTGGTCTCCGCGTATTCATTACATCCAGGCGCGCGAGGCCGGAGAACGCATTTGGTAAGCACAGCTACACGGCTCGCACTTCATTTCTTCAGTTCATTTTCATTTTCACCTAATAAAAATCAATATTCAGGCCAGAGTGATGACCCGCAGATGCGAGGTTAGAGCCCCGGGATGCCAACACTTCCGATGGCCGCGGAGCTCCGGCCGCTCGGAGCTCGCCGAGCTCCGCAGAGAAGGGGGCCGGTCCCAGCAAGGCAGCCCACTGCTATCCCGTGCACCTGGCCAGACCATGGAGAGCCACATCTGGCTCTTGTCATCAGCAGGGGTCAAAATGCTTTGCAAGGAAAAGACAGGATGGTGACTACCTTTTTACACGCAGGGGAATGGCCTCAAAGAGAGGCAACAGGGCTCAGCTGGAGCCCCCGGCTGGGTGGCAGAGCTAGGAGCAGCAGGCCCGTGTCCAAAGCGCTGCTCTCGTGCCCTTGCACCCCAACACCCCCGTCTCAAAACCCAGCAAAAACCAAGAAGAGTCTGATTTGCTCCTTAGCCTGCCATTTCTGTCCTAACCATAGCATAAACAGAGCAGACCGCAGGCTGAGGCATCGGAAGCCTGTTTATGGGCAGTGTGAGCCACTGCTCTGTTATTTCCCTGATAAATAAAGCTCGCAGACCATTCCTGGAACTATTATCTCTCCGTGAATGCTACTGTGGAGCATCTGCTGACAAGCTGCAAAATTAAAAACCATAACCTTTTCTCCAACATTCCCCATGGAAACCAACTACTATTTTGTAATCATTCCCTCACTCTTCAGCCAATGTAGAGATCCTATCTTCAACAAGCAGCTATCCTGGATGATCACACTGATAGAAACAAGCCTTCTTTTTGCCCTCCTAGCTATACAGCCAACAGTAAGACAGAAAGCAAGCTGCAGATTTTAGCTTTCAGCATCCAGTGAAAGGAAAATCTCTTTCTTCAGATTGATCTGCTCTTCCCGAGATTTAATTTCAGCTTCATCTGACTGACCCATAGCCAGCCTTCCTCAGTCGATACAGTCCCCATGGATGCAGGGCACCTTGCAGAGAAAACACGACCATGCACACCTGGGGGGTGCTCTTCAGCAAGAGCTTTTCTCCCAAATTCACAATTCCAGAAAGAATCAGCAAACCACTATGCATTAAATGTATGGGAAGGTGATAACATCAGCAGGAGGAACTTCACACCAGGGCTTGTGCATGTCTGCAGGATAATGCACAGGGTTGCCCAAACTGCTAACAGCACTGCAGTACGTGCCCTTGTCCTGGGTATGAGATGATACAAGCAAAGGATGGGGGTATTGGAGCCTCGTCGGCAGCCTCTGCTGCTAAGACCTGCCCACAAAGGTGGATTTCTGGAGGTGTCCGAGTATTAAATTGCAGCTATCTGAAGAAAATGAGGGAAGCCAACATCCACAGAGAGCTCTGGGCTGCCCAATTCACTGAACTGAGGGTTAAATTCAAGATTTAGGCACCGCTGGCACTCACCAAGCCACCACTCAGCTTCTGCCCAGTGTTTTGCCTGCGTTGAGCCCAGCGAAGTCCCTGCAGCCCTCGTGCTGCTGCAGCTGGGCCCGGAGCTGCCCACGTTTCACCCTCCTGATGGGCAGGACAAACACGCCAGAAACTTAAACCATCCTGATAGCCCTGGGCAGACTGTTTGCTTGAATTTTCTCAGTGTAAATAGAACCAGCAAAAGCATCTCAAGGACTACCCTAGTGAGGTGGCCAAAAGAAACAATATCTTTTAACCCAGATCATTCCAGAAATTCCTTTTTCCTTGGCGTACAAGTGGAACCGGGTCACAAATGTCCTATTTGCTGGAGTGCTCCTACTGCTCCAGGCAGGGCTATGTTCTTCCATATTAATCAACAGTCATCTTGCCCTGGGCAAAGGTTGCTGGCTGCAATGTGTGGGAACCAGAAAAAAAACAGCTGAAAAGCTTAAAATAAAGTGGTGGGACTAGTAAGGAGCTGTTTCATTCAAGCAGATCTGTCTGTGAGAAAGAAAATTTTTGAAATGTTGATTTTTCTAGCTCTTAAAACAAATTGAACTGTGAAAATTTGCAGGAGCTACATTGTTTTTATAGCCAAGCATGTAAAAACCTCCAAAATTACATCACCACCGTTGAACTTTAACCTGGGTATTGGTCAGATGAGAAAGGTCACTAAATCCAACGCTGACCCTGCCTAGAACTCTGATTGAAAACTATTTTGTTAACTTTGACTTTCTCTTTCCACGGTGCAATAACAAATCACGGCTTAACCCCTGGAGTTGGTTTGGTTTCGCACATCCATCACAGGCAGCTGCAGGGCTCAGGCCAACGGGTCGCCACCAGCAGACCACGTTCTGACTGCAAGAGCAGAGACACACGACCAGGTCTGCCCCAGCACGGCAGGCAGCACCAGGCAGGTATCACCAGGCAGCTCTGGGACTGGCGGCGATCAAATCTGCTTCCTGGCAATAAGCAAATTCTGACGCTTGTAAAGAGGCCCTGGGCTGTTGCTAAAAGTTCATTAGGAGGAGGAGAGAAGCAGGCCCAGTCAGTGAGCTTGATTTTCCTTGGCAGCTCTTCCTGAGATAGAGTAATGAGTGTGCAACAACACAGGGACACATCATTCAGGTTGGCCTGGCATGACAGGAAAGGGAGACCGTTATGCACAGGGGGCAAATGTCCACCTCGCTGTGCATGAGTAGACGTGTTGAAAGCATTTGGTATTTAGAAACACTCTGTCCCTGGAAAGCTGCTGCTGCTCCTCAGTCCTGCCAGTGAAGGGGAAAGACGTGAGGAGGAGTGGACTTGATTTTCCAAGTTAGCAAATAGCTGCACTGCTGGTCTTGGCATCATACAAAGATGAGCAGAGGACTGGAATATCTGTCCCATGAGGAAAGGTTAAGAGGGCTGGGCCTGTTCATCCTAAGGAAGAGAAGGCTGAGAGGGGATGTTATCAATGTGCATAAACACTTTAAGGGAGGGTGTCAAGAGGAGGAGGGCAGACCCTTTTTGGTGGTTGCCAGGGACTGAGCAAGACATAACAACCCCAAACTGAAGCATAGGAAGCTCTGCCTGAATCGCAGGAAAAACTTCTGGACCGTGAGGGTGACAGAGCCCGGGAACAAGTTCCCCAAAGAGGCTGAGGAGTCTCCTTCTCTGGAGAAAACTCAAAACTGCCCTGGACACAATTCTGTGCAATGTGCTCCAAGCAGCCCTGCTTGTACAGAAGCCTTGCACTAGATGCTCTCCACAGGCCCTTTCCAACCTTAATCTTTCCGTGATTTTGATTGGCAAAGCCGTTAACATTTGCTGCTCTTTGGCTTGGGCTGTATGCAACAGCAACAGGAGTCGGAGTGCGGAGTGTCCTGACAAGGTGATCGTTAGTCAGATTTCCCAACAACAGACCACAGAGCTGCAGTATCAGCTCTTTGAACAATGCCTTTGAGCAGCGCCCAGCACGATGGTCAGAGATAAGCCGGCCCTGTGAGCAGCCGTTGGGCACCTCTCATTGCTGCTCCACCGTTCAGTACTGTCTCTTTTCCTTCATGCTCCTGCTTGCTGCGTGGTACCATTGCACCCTTTTATGCTTCAATTTCCTGCTTCTTCAAACTTTTGTTTTCCTCCCACTAAATAAATGGAATCTCATACAATATAGTCTTTGATCATTAATTTGGGTCTTGCATCATCATTATTATTGTTAATATTCTATTTTGCTTTGCCACCAAGTTAAAGGTCAAAACTTCAATATAAAACCCACATTTGCACAGTACCTGAGATAGCAATTTTTCCTTCACTCTAAATTGGAAATAAACAGATTATGGTAGTATCATGTGAAAAAACATCTTTGAGAAAGGCAAATTAGGTGAAAGAGCCAGTGGAGGGTGCTACAATAACAGTGTACATAGTTGAAACACCATAATGTGCTTCAGAGCTATTTACTACACATACAAGTCTTGAACACAAATGAATCAACGTGAGAAGTTACTATTAAATGGTCATCAAATGTCAAGAAGTCAGATGCAACTCATACCAACCGGATAAATCTGATCTTCCTTTAACTTTCGACAACTCATGAATTGCGGGCATGACAAAGCAGATATTTCAATAGCATTTTAAGGGGCAGGAATAATAATAATAATAATAATAATAATAATAATAATAATAATATGGACTTTCCACACACAGCTTTCTGCCTATTTACCCTGAAGCAGAGGCAAAGGGGATATATCCAAGATGCTACTAAAAGATGTTCCCAATGCTCAGCGGATGCTTGCAAGTCTACTCTAGTTTTTTACTTTCTTTGCATCTCTCATGGAGATGTTTCTGCAGATGCTTGGACTGCTCCTCAAGGAGCAACTCTTCAGTGCTCAAGTCATCTTCCTCTCCCTCTGCACAGGGACACACTCCACTGCCAAGCCTTCCTGCCACTTAGGCAGGGGGCAAAGGAAAGGAGGGCCTCCCCCTTCAAGCACAGCGGGCTGAGCAAACAGGAGCTGCGGGCAAGAGACACTAACCCAGCAGCAGTGTTAGCATAAACAGGGACAACGGCGACAGCTTAAGCAAACCCATTAATTTCCTGGCATATAGTAGTAGGCAAATAGCAAATACTAGGACAGACCTATTTCCAAAGCCTGACCTAACGCAAGCACACCTGGCAGGCCTTCCTGCACTGTGCTAGCCGGGTACCGCAGTGCAGGGCGGAACAAGGGGACGTGCTAGAGCCCCAAATCAGGGTGTCTCACTTGGTGTCTCAATCAGTGCCTTAAGCAAAATTACAAAGCTGGGCCTAGCACAAGGGCCTAGCTCGGACGCTGATAGCAGCTCCCAGCAGCAGGGATTAGAGGGAGCTCTAGTAGGTAGCAAGCACAGGTGGCAAGGCAGTTACAGAGCACATGCACAAAAACCTGGCAAATTAACCCAAAACCTCACACATTTTTGGTCTGCCTGAGTATATATTCATCACTGATTCAGAGTCTCACTGCTCGCAGGGAGCACCATCTTTTACCTTTTAATAGAGACTGGAACATAAAGTAGAAGTTGCTACTGATGTTGCTGTGACTTCTGTCCAAAATGACATAAATTTTCAGTCTCACATAGAACTGCTGAATTAATATGCATACGTAAAATATCTTCCTGGTTAAAGAATCTGATCTCAGGTCTTCTTTTGGGGAAAGAAAACAAAGCACCCAATCGATGTTATGTTTGAATTGCAATTACCCATAAACGCCCATAAATTACCCATAAATAGGAACAACAGTGACAGACTGTAAATCTTCCCCCTCATTTTTCACTGTGAATCACCACCAGCGAGTGCCTTAGCACTGGGATTGCTAACCAGCTATTTCTGCAGGAAACCCAACAGGACTGAGGTGGGAAGGCCTCCCTGTTACAAACACTGCACTTTAATGCGGACACCAGGATCATCACATTAATACGTGGGTCAGAACTGACCTCTACATTCCAAAGATACAGGACTAACAGCCCGGCTGCTGCCCAGGGAAGAAAGTGAGAACTTCAAACTCTTCTTAATGAAGTTAAAACAAATTCTAAAAGGAAGGTCGGGAGGGGAAAAAAAAAAAAACAAAAACCCTTCAGAGAATGTGGCCTTTCACTAACATAAACAGTTTCAAAGAAGGCTTGTGGCACAGAAGCAATGACTGGAAAATCTGTGTAAGAACTGTTGTCACAGTGGATTTCCCATAGGGATTATTTTACTCTAGGGAAGCCATTAAAGACATTGGTTTGACCAGAGGATCTCAGGCCTTTTTTTTTTTTTTTTTCCTTACCTCCCTCTCCCTTCTCTCCAAACACATACATCAAACTCTATGGGGCCGTCACCTTATCTGCAGTGCTCGCTGAAAATCTGTGGCAGTATTAAAAAGAAAACATTTGACAGCCTTGTGAACTGCTAGGAGTTATCAGTATTAAGGCGTTAATAATGCCATAATCTGAGGCTGATAATTATTCCCCCCACTGCTAATGCAATTTAGCTGCTTAGCACATGGCAGCCGTGATGCTTACCAGATTCACGGGAAAGGACCAGCAGGAAATTATCCAAAGAAAAATAATGATTTTAAAAAACTCAAAGCCAAAATTTGCATATGACAGATCTACAAATGCAAGCAAAGGAAGTGCAGAAGTTTTAAAGGGGTTGATTATGCTGAGGCAGGAGCAACACGAGCCTTGGGGAAACTATCCAAGTGTTTGCTCTGCGCATCCCGTGTCTCTCCATAGCCCACAGTTGCACGTTCTTCATTTACAAGCAATTTTTTTAAAAATCACTTAATTTTTAGCACCATAAAATTTTAGACTGTGCAATAAGTTTCTCCTCAGAGAGTGCACGCAAGGTGGCTAGTGTAGGAATACATTCCTACACATCATAGATTTTGCCGATAAGTTTTCTAGCTCCCCCTAAAACTGAAAAAACTAGAAAAAAAAGGGTTTAAACAAAACCCAGGAAACTTTCCATTGACTTCAGTGGACACGGGATAAATTTGGAAGAGACGCATTAACATCCATTCTGCACACAGGTAACCAGAGTCTAAGCAGCTGGCCTATTTAGCTGGTTTCTAACAAGCCAAGGGAAGTTGTCCCCGGCCACCTGCAAAGGGAGGGGAAAGCAGAGGGATCTAACGGAGCCCGCGGCTCGTTCAGCTCTTGGGCCGAGAGCTGCAACTGCAGGGGGGCCCAGACCATGCACCTCGAAACACATTCAGGCCCTTCAAATGCTTTTGTTCTCCATATAATATAAATGAATATAGTATAAATGTTGCCATAAAATCCAGATTAAAAAAAGCCAAAAGTGCAAAAATTCCACATATGAATCACACAGTGGCAGTGGTAGTCAGCTCACACATTCCGATTAAATAATAATCACTAACATGTTACATTTAACACGGAAAACAACTGGAAAATGCTATTTTTTTTAAATGCAGGGGGGATTTCCCAGGACTGCTAAATCTCAAAGGCTTCTTCCATTCATTGCAAAAGCTACTGGAGGAATCGGTGCCCAATGTGGCTTTGACAGCAGCATCAGTAAGTGAAACATTTTTAACGCTAGCAGCCTTCACCCAGGCATCCCTGACAGACTGAGACTTGGTGTTCCGTGGCCAGGTTCCTGCTGCCAGTGGTGGAAATTCAGCTCCTCTAAGAGCTTTCACCAGAAGACTTTGAACTGAAAGAGCAGTTGCCACCAAAGAACAGTGAGACACAGTGCAAGGCCAAGCGATAAAGCGACATAGGCTTTTTTTTTTTTTAAGCAACATGTTAAAAGACTCTTCAGATCCCACTAAAAGCCATGGAAAGTCCAGAGGAGTCAAAGGAGCCACTGACACAGCTGAAGCCTTCCCTGATTCTGGTATTGGTCGTATCTAAGGCTTTTAATAAACAAGTCAAGTTCATCTGAAGCCATTTAAGATATCAAGAAATTAAAAACAGAGCTTAACAGCATAGATATAATGCTATAGGACAGGCAGAGATCACAACGCTTCTCCATACAGAGACCCGTTTCTAGGAGTTTGGGACTTATTTACCCCTCACATTTAAGGACAAGGTTTCAGAGCTCCGAGCGAGGTGCAGATGTGACCAGTGTTACTCGGGGCTCTGTCAGGAGCACAGAACCCAGCTGAGGGTCTCGCCCTGAGCTCTGTGCAGCACAGTGACCCACACAGGCACCGCGGCTGAGGAGCCCGTCCCCACGTGCTGGATCCCTCACCAGACACCTCCAGCATGGCCCCACGACCTGGGCCCCGGGGTGCCTTTTGGGAGCTACAGGGCTACTGTGAGAACCACTCGGTGCCTGGTCCAACTTTGGGCAAAGATTCCAAGGTCAGAATATCTCCATGCCTCAAAAAAAAAAAAAAAAAAAAAAAGAGCTCCTTATTACTCAGCTCTATTAAAATTGCCTTTCACTTGCCAGAGTATTAGACATGTAGGTACATTGGTTTTATAATCATTCTATGA
>JAVCKT010003641.1:33935-53515 GCA_032273925.1 Rhynchotus rufescens
AGTATGTGCTTAGGTTGGGCTTTGTACATATAAACTATTGCTTTGCATAACTACTACTTTTATTTAGTAAAGATGGTGCAGAATGAAGAGAAATTAAACCTCTGAAATACTGTGTAATTGATTTTCATAAGTTACAGCTGTTTAAAAAAGTGAACAGGTAAGGCCATAGTGGTGCCATAGCTGGTAAATCTAAAATATCCTCAAAAGACAATATAAGTCATCATTATATCATCATTACTAAATTTATCATTATTGTTTGGCAAGAAAACAAACAAATGGAGCAGTTTTATCACAGCAGTTGCGTTTGATCACAAGCACAACAATCTCAGTTAAATCAGCATCATAATTAGAAGGTAACTGCTCTTTAATCAGACATCAAACAGGCCAAGTGGCCCTGGCTGTTCTTAGCAAACTCCCTCGCCGTCAGTCTAGAGCAGCTCCCTGGGAGCCTTCACCGAGGAGGTGACACCTCGGAGACATCCTGTGCTCCCTTCCAAACTCCCTTCCCATGGGATGCTGGCCCCCCAAGGACCTGGTATGGAAGTTTCTGCTTCCCAGCTTCCCTCCAACACACAGCGCAATCCCAGCACAGGTCATTTTTCATGGCACACAACATGTGAAGATTTACCATGACCCCAGCACTTCCTTCCTTTGCCTCTTGTAAAATAAAAAGCTCATAGGCAACGAAGCTTTTGGCCGAGGCAGCGGGTATTCTTCGTCTCCTGTTCTTGAGATCCATACACCTGGAAAGGGCCTGAAAGCCCTTTCCTTAATTTTCATAAGGCTGATTAGAAAAGCAGAAGCCACCGTAGGTGCCAGGACTAACTCCAGTCAATTGTTCCACACAAAGGGATGGTTTATGTGGAATTCTTTGTACTGCGCATCAAATAGCCTGGTAATAATCGTATCTTTTTCTCTGAGGAGCCTCAAAGCAAAGTATTTCAAAGGCAGGAAGAAGTGAATACCTGAAGCTCTCTAATTACAGAGCCTGAAATATGCATTGCAGAGTATTAAAATGAATGATATAGATGAATTATCAGAGAAGAGAGTGGGGCTCAGACTATATTCAGTATCCTGATCCCGAATGTTTGTTTTGCATTCTTGGAGTCTTTTAAGATGACAGGTTCTGATCAACTGCTTCCCTCAGAGGCTGGCAGCTTTCCTGCTCTAGCGTTTAATTTCTGTTTGATGTTCTCAACTTTGTGTCAATGTACAACCTACTGTTAAGATATATAGCAGCGATTAAAATAATTCATCCATCTGGTTATAATTAAAGACCTAGTTAAATGTAATGACAACTTCATCTAGCAAAACCAGCTCTCATCTTTAAAAAGGGCTGCACACACTCAAAAATAATGCTGTAAATGGGTGACAGACTATTGCAGTGCAGCCATTAAATTCAAGTGGATTAATTAAACTTGTTTCATAAAAAGAAATCTTAATGACATTTACTGGCAAGACAAATAAGGCAGAAATTGCAAGGACCTGCAAGCGCTCCCTACCGTAGTCGCTGCCTACAGGAGGCCTCAGCAGAGCACGGAGGACACTCAGATCCAGGCAGAGGAGGGTTGTGAAGCTGCTGCCCCTTTGGGGTGGGCCCGAGCACCAGGCAAGAGAGCAGGACGGCTAAAGCCCCAAGTGCCAACCCGACCCTGAACTCAAAGGCAAACTTCAGGTACGTCAAGTTGGCACTGACTGATATCCAAAAAACAAAGCTAACCACAGGGAGACTAAAAACTTGCATCTATGTTGAGCATCACAAATACTGATCCTCTTGACTGAAAAATAAGCATGAGAAAAGCAGGCCAGAACCATGGAGCTAGGTGACAATTAATCCATCTGACTACCTGGAGCAAGGTTGTTCCCAGCAAGCCGGGGAGCTGCTGTTGCCCTTTACAGCTCAGCTGATTGCTGGCAATAGGAAAGATGTTCCACAGGCAGCGAGTGTTGCCTGTTGTGGCACAAATAGCTCCGAGGACAGCAGGCACCTTCTTGAATGCTGGAAAAGGAACTTCTGTAGTCCCAAGTAAGAACAGGATCCCATTCAGAAGCCAAATGACACAAGTAATTGATTTGGAAAGGTTTCTAAAATTTAAAGGGGAGCTTTGGTTTAGATCTATCCAACCCAAATGTCATTAAAAATTCCAGCAAGCCAGAAATCTTCATTCGGGACCAAACTAAGCATTAAACTTGACCTTAAGAGATTACCTTATTTCAATTCTGAATTGTTTCAAAAAGGCAATTTTGAAACAGAAAAACCTTCAAACTGCCACTTTTTAAAATGTGCTTGATTTGCAGATGGGAGGTTTAGAGTTTATTTTTTTTTTCCCATTTTTTGCTTGTCTGTTTTTAAAGACGAATGAATTGGCGAAACACAAATTTGTGAAACAATATTGCTGAAATTGCAATTTTGGCATAAACACCTTGTTTCCACTAAAGACTTTCATTCAAATCAGGACTTCATTCTAATCAAGACTAAATCATCACAAAAAGCTTCTCATATAAAAGAGATAGACCTTTTTCAATTAAATGTATGGCTATATAAAAAAATGTTTTTACAAGAGACTGAAGGCAGCAAAAGAATTTAATCCAAATCTTACACACTTGTTTTTATGATGCTATAAACAGGTGTGTGCAGTGATATCCCCTCTAATCCCCACATTTAATTTCCAGGTGGAAAGCAAGATGATGTGGAAAATTTCACTGCCTTTTCAAGATTTTTCTTCCTTTTTCACCCCAATTGCAAAATCTATGTAGATAAAGTGCAACTTTCAGTCCACGTCCTCTTTGACCTTCTGCCCTTCAATTCATTATCTTATTCATTGGTCTGCATTATTTAACTGATAACTAACACAGCAAAAATATTGATCCTCTACATAGTAAAAACAAGCTGCTGATTCTACTCTTAAATTGCTTCAAAATATCTTGCCACTTAACACAGTTTTATTTTAGCACAAGACTCCTATGAACATCAGGCTTTTTCTTCACTTTCTCCACTTTTTTTTCCCCCCTCTTCAGCCTGACAACTATGACTGCCCTCTCCTACTTCTTTTCTTCTTTAATAGACATCGAAGTTTTCCTACATCCAGGCATCTTTTGTGGTTGTGACTCATAGAAAAGCACCTTATGAGATAAAATTGGCAAACCTCAATTCCTTTCCCATTCAGATTTACTCTTCAGGTCACATACTGCATTTACTCAACTCTGTTTCTCTGTCTAGAGATCTAGAGGTCTAGATGCAGGAGCAGTGAAACAAAGGCTGCCGTTAACATTTCCAGCTGGCCAAGTGAAAATCTGAAGAGCAGGAAATCTCAGGAGAAGACCTCGAGTCAGGAGATGTCCCTTCTGCTCGACAGCCAGCGCAGCTCGCAGTGACCTTTCTGCATGAACTGAAAACGTCTGGCTGCTCGTCAAAGCTCACTGGTGGACCCTATTGCTGAAGGAAATCCATCATAACAGTTAGCCAAAGCAATATCAAAGGCATAAGTAGTCTTGTTTTGGGAATAGCCTTTTCCACACCACACGCTCCATATGGCCACGTAACCGTATGCACATACCCTATCTCCTGTTCTACCCCTACACGCTATCATGAGACTCCCTACCCTGAACACACACAGCCTCCATATCCCCTTCAGAACACTTCTTAATGGGCTAAAATTGATCTGAACTCTCAAAATATTACATGAGACACCAACTAAGGGACCAGGAGGGGACAAGAGGCTTCAATATGTAAAAGAATTTTCTCCTCTTCCATCCACCCTACTCTCCCTTCTCTCTGCATTATAGCTGCAACCTCCACAATTCACAAGTAACTCCCACTATTTGATGCAAGCAAGGCTACCCAAGTCAAGCTCCTCAACGTCTCTGCATCAGTGTTCACAGACTGTTCTAAGCACAACCAGTGCCAGCAGCACGTGCTGCTTTCTAACCTGCCACCTTCCCCAGCCCCCTGCCAGGAACAGGGCGCCTGGATCTAGAGTGGTTCAGTAGTTCAGACAGCTTCATTGGAAGGAACATCCATGGAGGGAGGCCAGGCACAGAAGGGGCACACTAGGGAGAAGAGGCAGAGTATGTGGTCATACCTGTCTGAATTTCCTTACTTTGGGGGCACATTACTAGCCACGATGCTGTAACTAGAGATCACTCTTCTGTGGAGAGGCCCAGCCTCAGCACCCATGGCTGCCAGCCGTCTGAGGACAGACAAAGTCACTACCCGTATTACTCTGAGGCCAGAGCAGCTTCTGGGCTCGGACCTGCCCCTCATGGGGATTCACTTCCCTGTAGAGAACTGTGGTGGGGGGCACCAAACCCCTTAGTCTGGGCCAATCTCTCCCCAAAGACTGATGCCGCTGCAAACCACACATCATTAGAAAATGATTTCAGGGCAACAGTGTTGTCCATACCTTTGTTTTTAGCATAGTTCAAAAAGCGATCCCATTTTCAGTGTGGCGCTTTAGAGGAAATGACATTTTTCCTACAACTGCGCCCCAGGATTCTGAGTCTCACAGCAAGTCTCACATCTTCCTACTCTGGTAGGCTGGTTACAGGACACCAACCCTCCGCTTCCCTACACTTTGTTGCTTATGACAGAGCAGCAAATAGAGGCAAACAGACAGATAATCCAATGTGATAGAGCTGAATGAGAGGAACGACTGCACAGGAAAGAGTCAGCTGCTATGAAACACTCGCCACTGTGCAGAACAGCCTCGCTTCTGCAGCACGAGACCCCTGCGCTCCAAGGGCTCCAGAAACCCGCTCAGCAGCAAACACAAATGCTCTAAGAGCCTGACTCTCCTCAAACTCCCGAAGTGCAGCTGTTTTCTATTTAACTCACTATTCCAAACCAAACTGCTTGAAGGCTCTACTTGAGGGTGGGATCTAGTTCACCTTCAGGCACTGCAGAACTGACCTCTCAGCAGAGGAACCAGGGCAACCTGCAGCAGAAAACAGGGAGCCCCAGCTGCGAAGCAGGGCCCATGTCCTAAGCATCAGCAACAGCACCCTGTCTCGCCTGCACACAAGGACCCACACCACAGCCCTTCTGCTGTTCTTCCCATCCCAAGTCCAGCACCACTCTAGAGATGAGATATTGTCTAAGTTACCTTAAGTAGTCTTAAATTACTGTCTGGGGCATCCAAAGATAATTTATTTGCTGATTTTAGGTGCATCCAATTGCCACCAGTCAGTAGGATCCAACAAATCTGAAAGGAGCAGGTATTTCAGAAGCCTCCCTTACGGCCAGCCTCAAAATAATTAAGAAATGGGTTATCCTCAGGAGGCGGGAGACAGCAGCACCAGGACAGTAGTGTGTGCCATGAGGCTGAATGCTACCGAAGATGCTCACCCTCCAGCAGAGCTCGATGCCTCCGGCACTTCCCACTGTGCCCCCATGCAGGGCTCTCACAGTCCCAGCATACTGGGAAAAGGCTGCAGCCTCTGGGAGCTTCCCCTACCATCAGTCCTCAGAGTGACAGCAGTGCAGAGGGAGCCGCCGTCTGAGGCAATTCACCAACACCTGGAGCCAACCCTACCACCAAAGGGAACTCAGCTCTGCCTCCCCTCAACACTCCTGCCCTTTCACAATCCCTGTCTCCATCTTCATGGGACCTTCTCATCAAGACTCCCTTGGCACAAGCTACACAGCTTGGGGATCCACAGCTTGGCTTCCTTGGCTTCCACAGCTGTGGGATGGAGCGCGCAGCCCCGGGACCACGTGCGCTCTCCGGCCATCGCAGGCATCTGGCCAGGGTTTCTTGGACGGCTTTACAGAGCGGTGGACGCTGTCCAGAGCTCCCTGCTCAGTGTCCCTGACAAGATGGCCATCAAAGACGAGGCTGGGGTCACTCACCCAGAGCCATTAGCACTCTGGAGTGATTGATTAGCATCATGGGTGGTCTCAATCAAGAGCCCATAATGAGCTGCGTTCATTAATCCTGTTTATATGTTTGCATGGTCCGGTCTTGTATTTCACTGAATAAAATGGTCTCATAGCAAGATGTGCACGCTGTGCTACCTGGCCAGGATACAAGGGCCACACAAGGGATTAGGGACCTGGAGATAATTCACATCTAATGGAGTCAGATATTTCTAAGCATCAAAGTGGCTCCACAGGGTCATCTACACAACTCCTCCAAGCAGCACCACATGCCAGCCTCTTTCCCCACAGCTCTTCAGCGCAGTTTTGTCATACTTACTCCTTCCTGAATTTTCCTTAAACTTTTGAAATCGTTTTTCTGCGCAGGGGTGTAAGCAGCACCACATACACACCAGGCTTCAGTTCCTGCTCAGAGCAGTACATGGTTTGGTTCTACAGTTTAGCCCAATAACCTTCTGTTCCAAAAGTCCTCCCTCCACCCAAATAATTGATTACCCTGTTTTCTTTAAGCCATTCCCCTCTGATAACTCTCCA
Organism: Rhynchotus rufescens; assembly: GCA_032273925.1. Classification (NCBI taxonomy): domain Eukaryota; kingdom Metazoa; phylum Chordata; class Aves; order Tinamiformes; family Tinamidae; genus Rhynchotus; species Rhynchotus rufescens. The sequence continues at coordinate 40,345 of JAVCKT010003641.1, forward strand.
CACAGAGCCCTATTGGCAAATAACTTGATTCCGTGCCCCTGAATGCCCTCCACTATCTGCTGAGCTCTATACGTGAAGTCTGCCTCCTTACACAGGCATTAAAGCCATACTTTCCTGCCTCCCCTCCCCAAAAATCCCCTCAAGGAATTATAAAAATAAAGGGTGAAATCCTGGCTCCACTGAAGCCAATGGGAATGTTGCCATGGACTTTAACAAGGCCAGGACTGACCTCAGCATGCCAAGTTCCAGCACAAGGCTCCGTGTTTTACATAAACGGATGGAGAGTTTTCAGCTTCACTGTTGGAAATAATCCCTAAGTCCTCAAAGAGGACACCTCCAATTTATTTTACCTTGTCAGAAGACATTTATATTGATAACCTCACTGATCAGAGCCAAAGAAACCTGCCAGATGCCTCCAATCTCTTGCAAAACACAGTCAATGTGAAGCAGGTATCTCCCAAGCAGAAACCCCATTATCTGAGAAGACAACTAGGGCAGAAGCTGCACTCGCCTTGGACAGCTTCAGGATTTAGCTAATTGTATGGCTGGCTATCCAAAAGTCATCCCAACTCTTCCCAGAATAAATTTAATACTCAATGTTAAAAACAAGGGTATTTTTAAGAGGGTATTAGCTGGTTAAAAATAAGTCTGAATAATAAATGCCTGTAACTGTTCCCAGGCCCCCTTTTGTAAAAGGTTTTTTTTGCATTTCATGTGGGGGAAAAAAAATTACATACCAGTGGAAGGTGGCCTCTCAACTGCAAAGGTACACCAAGTATGGGCACGGGGGCCAGCAAATAATTGTTTAAGCAACTCAAAAACTTTATAATTATGCCCCGAAACCTTAAATAAACCTGGCAAATGTGACCCTGGCTGCACGGTGCATTTAAACACACGTTGGTTTTTCTTTTGTAAATCCCTTAAAGACTACTTTCAAAGGCTCTCTTTCCACACCATGCCGCAACATATGTTGGGCTGATGCTCTGTGCCACAATGTCCTCCTGGTAGCAGCCAGCTAGGGGAGGTAAACGCCATGTTCATATCCCTATTTCACATCCATAAACCAGAACAAGGATTTCTTTATTTCTTCAAAGGAAAGACCACCCCCAAGCCAAAAGATGCCTGGAGAATGTCCCAGGGGTGTGAAGAAAAAGCTCTTTCCAACAAAGGCCCCCCAAACAGCTGGGCCTGGTAGTGAGAGTACAAAACTAATCTAGTTCCTGTTAATGCTGCATATAATGAGAGAGAGAGAGAGGATCAGGCCAAAGCATCCCTTAAAGTCTTAATAAAGAAGGAAAGGGAAAGACAGAGTTGTAGAGAAAAATAAATGCTGATCCAAAAGGGGAAAAAGAGAGAGACAGAGAGAGTGTGCACGACAGAGCGAGAAGAGTTTGAGTCTGCTCCCCAGGTTGCCCAGTGGGACAATGAAGGAGGACAGCAGGACCAGTCTTCTGGGGAGCACTTTCCACTGTAATTCAGTAGACCCCCAGGGACAGGTTTTGGGGATGGAGCTACCTGCTTCTTTGGGTACACGGAGCCAAGAACAACAAAAGCAGCTCTTCAGAAAAACCCAGGTGGCCAGTGACCAACAACCCACTGCTGCCTTCAAGTCTGTCTTCTCAACAGCTGGATACTTAGAGCTGAACTTAGCCTTGGCATTCAAGAAGTACCAAAGAGGGCTGAGCAAAAGCAGCAGTTTCAGCAGGTTCACACTAAGTCACAGGGTTGCACCATGGCTTTGGGAAAAATCATCCGCTGGGCCTGCTTACTTCTCTTTCTGAGTTAGAGCTGGCACTATTTCATTCGCTCTCAAGACATAGCACAACAAACTGAAAACCACACCACTAAAATGTATTAATCTATTTAAAATAACAAATAGCTAGGAGGTACCAAAAGCCCTGTTTCCCCAAGCCCACAGCAGGTGCTTATAAACACATAGATACCGATGTGGCTGATCACAGCTCAAGAGCTCTGTGCCCCGACCAGGCTGCTCTAGGCCCCAGTGATCTCCCTTTACTTGGCGAGAGATGTGCAAGGCCCCAGCCTAGAGCTCCCCTATGGCAAATAAGAGGAAGTGTTATCAGCTGGGACAACCTAGTGCTCCATTTATTGGCAAGCAAATGAGGAGAAAAGCAAAATAAGTTCAAATACAGTCATTCTTTAAATACAGAGGAAAGAGAGAGAGCACTACTAAAACTTAAAATACTTCAATAAAAGCTCTCAACTGCAACATTACAGCACAGTTCAATGAATGAATCCATCTGAGAATTCACAATTCACCAACCCAACCCACCAACATCACTGGATTTGGAGTTCATAGGGCTGCTTTAACTCAAGGAATCACAGAAGACACTAACAAAGCAGGAGGTTTTTAAATTCACACCAAGTTCTTTGCTTTCTCAGCCACTATAAACACAGGTCATAGCTGATACAGGTAGGTTGCAGTCAAAAAAACAAATTCATCTTATGAAGGTTCAGGTCTCAAGACAACTTATTTCCTATTTCTCTCATCCCCTCCTTTTCCCTCAGCCCCCCGCAGCTCACCCCTCCAGCAGTCAGCACCTCCAACAGGGAGGAGACAGACCCTCAATTTCCAAATTCCAAAAGAAAAACCACAGCAAAGGCTGCCAGGAGAAATTAGTTCTCAGTGAAGGAAATTTCCATTTTACTCTAAAAACATCAGGCTGAAGTTGAAAAGAACCTAGTTCGTTAGAGATCTGACGACTAAAGGAAATTGCTTTGCTGTTTGTACCCATACCAACATTTCAATACTAATCAGCAGGTCTATTTTTGAAACAAGTCTTCTGGTCATCCTCACCAGCTGTGCTTTGGTTTGAGTCTCAAAACAAACTCAGGACATATGAAGCGACTTTGTTCCAATAAAACCAAACCAGAAGTACTCCAAGATCATGCTTAACTTGCTCTCCAGCTATTAAAGGACATTAAGTCCACGGACCAAGATTATGCTTGAGGTGAAAGCCTCGGGCCACCTGCAGTGTGGAGACTTGTTCCTCAGCACTATTTGTGTCCACAGCTTTGCTCCTTTTGTGGGGCATCACGTAATACAGATGTCACCTTCAAGGCTATTGGCGCATAGTGGCTAATACTCTGGGGTCTTTAGCTCTGCTCATTTGCAAGAGTGTCAACATGACCAACTTAAACCCTAGAAATCTGAAAGACATGAAAGCTTGATTATTTTAATAGACAGTCATTTATCTCCCATCTATAAAACAGTAGGGAGGCATTTGCTTCTGACATCTCAAAGATGCAAGAAAAAAGCATAATACAGAAGGTGTCATCTGTACAGCTTTTTAAAAGAGGTTCCTCCAGCTTATGCTGTTGTTCATCAACACAAAGCAACTTCCACAGAGCACAAATGAGAAGCCTGTTGGGTTCCAAGAATTCACAGAACCTAGAAGACCGCAACACTTCAACTAACAAATGCAGAAGAAAGCAACTCTGCTTAACAAAGAGAGATGTAAAAGGCTAAGAAAAAAACTCTCCCTAGTTAAATATTGGTCTTTCAAGTCCTCGCTGAAATATGTTGGGAATTCAATGGCAAACAAATTCTAGATGACAGAAGAGAAGGAGAAGTTTTGAAGCAATTTTTATGCCAAAAAATGGAACTATGTCAATTTTAAGTATTTACACAACAACATTGTGCTATAAAAATTAAATATTAATGTAAAATGCTTAAAGCTTTAAAAGTTCGTGTTTTTTAAAAAACCACAAGCTACTCTTTTGACTTTATTTTTTTGAAATTCTATTTCATGTCACTCTGACCGTGCCATTTCTTGTTTATTTTTTCTTTTTCAGCTTTTCCTTAACCATTCTACAAGTTTTCTAGACTTTCTCGTGACTTCTGAAACCTTTGAATGTCCTCATTCAATTGCTTTCAATAGCGATAAAGGAGAAAATGGGAAACTCAAATACCCACATTTCAGATTAGCACTTCTAGTTTCCACAAAAGAGCAGAGGTGGTGTTTTCAGTCTGGTAGATAGAGATCTTTCCTCAAAGCAATGTTTTGAGCAAGAATTGTGAAAAAGACACAATGATAGCATTTAATTTTGCCTTGTCTAGCTTTAGTTGAGAAGAAATCACTTGGCACAAGAGTTACAAGTGCTCATGAAACTGCACTAGTGCGAGACACTTTGGGACTTTTGGAGGGAGAAAACTGCCTGTTTCTTTCTACATTTTGATAACACATCACTGGAGAAATATTTAAACTGAACTACTAAGAATTTAGAGAAGGAAAGCTATAAGAGGACACTGACCTCTTATGAAAATGCAGAAGTAAAACATAAGGATTGTGTTTATTCTGTATGAGTTTCCTGTCGACACTGTTTATTATCGAGCAATAAACACACTTGGACTGTAGAGATATATCTTTAAAAGAGGTATTAAGAATCAAACAGTTTCTGTAAATCTTCTGAGTGGTATTAACATTCAGATTTAAACAAGGTTCCACACATAACACGCATTCGATCATTTAACAGGTCCACGTCCAAAATATTTCTGTCTGCAGATGTACAGTTAGTATCCGATTCTTCCACTTAGCCTAGCCAAAATGCTGAGATTTAGCCTTATTTTAACTAAACATATCCCAAGTTATTTTTATGTGCGTCTCTTGGGTCTCCTTTTCACTGCAGCAAATTTCTGTTGTGGTGATGGGCTGTAAATGTTTCTTGCTTCCATTTCCCCTCATTCATCCTGCTTCGTGGCATTATCTGATAAAAACGCTGGGACACCCTTACTCCCTCATGGAAAAGATAAACAACAGGGACATCAAGGGAACGCATCACCACAGCTCTGTCCCAGCGCTGCCATTACAAGTGGTTCAAGTCCCCCCTGCAGTGATTTAGAGCACCAAGGTGGTGACACTGGTGCACACAGGGCCAGATAACTTTGCTTCCTCAGCACAGAATTGGCTGTGGAAATCCTCATCCATTGGCCTTAGCACATGGTCACCTAATAGATCCACCAGAACCTAGACTGCTGGATCACAGAGAACATCAGGAAATGCTCTAAGGACCATTTCTCCAGATTCTTCATGCTGGTTGTTTAGGGCCACTCAAAAATAATAAAAAAAATCTCAGTTTTCTTGTCAAAAAGCAAATTAGGAGGCAAATACATTTCAGAGTCGAAGTGCTACATTATGTCCACAGCTGACAGCTTTCTCCCCAACTATTTGGAGTCTTTATTATTATTATTATTAACACTTCAGATTTTTTGAAAGTTTAATCTGATTTTGGAAGCCCATTTCAAAAGCCTAAACATTTCATGTAGAAAATGCTGAAGTGACAGCTTTCACGTTACTCATTTTTTCCAGGACAGGAAAGTTGGGCCAAAATTGTTTGCCAAGTTTGACAAGGTTGACTGCAAACAGTTTCAGCTGAACTGTGTCTGGTTTCTCAGCAAATAAGCCAGATGAGTGACTATTAGCTTTGCCTATCTGTAAGAATAATATTGGTAATTTCAACATTAGCCCTTTGTCAATAGCTGATAAAAGAGAGTATGTGGAGGCACAGCAGACACAGCCCAGCTCTGCAAGGGCTTTAGCCATATGGGGCTAGTGCTAACGAGGTCCAACTCTTATTAACCACTCTGTAAGGGTCTGCTCGTGCCCTCGTGGTGCCAGCCAGGCCACCTTTGCCAGGCCCCACACCAACTTACATCAGTCGGGGCCCTGGCTCCAGGCCCTGGCTATCTGCTCCAGCCCCCAGATACTGCAGAAGTGGCCTCTTCAGACCAGTCACATACGTACGAATAGTATCTAGCAAGTGTGTGTATACAGCCAACCTTCTCCCACTCCTCAGAAAGTCAATGCTCAGAGCAAACCCCTCCTCTGGCTTGTCAACACGCGCTGCCTCACTGCTCGCCCCTTTCCAGATTCCAGGTCTGACTGAAGGTGATGGGAATTGAACTTTGGTTCTCAAGAGCACCTGGCTTTGTTATCTCCAAGGGCTCAGGAAGATTGCAGGCACTATCGCTCCATGCCATGTCCTGACACTTGACTCACAAAGTGGCACTGGTGTTGGCTCACCTCCAGGCTGCAGATAGCAACTGTCAGCAGCGAGGTGAAAACGAACGGGAACAGAACAGCAGCAGATGCTGCTACTTCTATTAGGAAAGCAGAGCATCCAGCATTGTCCAAGAGCCTTTTCTCTTCTCTTTCTGACCGTGACCCTCTCCATAAAGGCTCATCCTCCTCCAGCATTTTAGGAGTGTGCTGCAGCTACCTTTCATCAGCCCAATCACATCAGAGTCATCCCACAAACTCAAAAGAGCCGTGAGAAATCCCAAATCCAATCTGAAAACCCAGAGGAAGAACCTCTGTTGGGAGAAACAGCATTCTCTAACTTTCAAGGCATCATTTATAGTAAAGAGACAAAAGCCACGGACGCTTAACCTGGACACAACGATATTATTCTCTTTGAAAACTTATAACTTCCACTTGGAATAACTTAGAAACTCCTCATGATATTTTGGCATTTCTTCACCAGCCAGGAATGCAGAACTGCACTTCCTCCATTTCGATCTACCCACTCGCCAGGAGGGTTAGTCCTTTAACACGATCCCAGGGACACGATGCTCAGCAGACAATACCCCATCTCCGACACGCATCCCATTCACTGCATCTCGAGGACAAGGTTATTAGCAGCCATTCTGAGACTCCTTCTCTTCCCTTCCCAGGCAGGGTAACATGCAGCTCCTGGACAGAACAGGCCTTTGGGGATGGAAGGAGGTTTAGTTCATACAGACTTTCTTTAGTTCATTATCTCTGACCCTGTTAGTAGCCACAGCAAAATCAATACTAAATAAAAACAGATGGATTTCGTAACGGGTCTCAAATTGGATCCCAGCAACAGGGCAGAGGTCAGACACGTATGTTTTGGTGAAAGCAAGTTCCACCTTTTCCCATGCAATCTCTCTCTTTTCAAAGACAAATAGAGTTATTAGGAACAAAATTAATTCTGTATTCACTATCCAGAAAGTGGAGAGCAAAAGTCTATAACCTGAGATAATATAACAACTCATGATTGATAATTAGATTTGTTTTGAGTACTCTTGAGCCAGAAGCCATAACCTAACGATAAGAGCATGACATCCCCCTGAAAACAGATACCACCCTAACCTCATCTTCTCCCCGTTGTTGATACTTGCCTGTGTTATGTGCACAAGACAGATGTAGGAATGCCCTAGGAAGGAGGGAGATACTGCTTTCAGGGAGAGACCTGATAACAGTGAAGAAAGCAGCTGCTTTAGAGAAACTTCACTGCTTCTAAAGCATTCAGAACTGTAGAGGCATTTAGTGTTTGCTCTTTTATCAGTGCAGCTGCAAGTGATAATTCAGCCTCCAAGTGGTCTGCCCTTTTGTTCCATCTGAATTGAAAAATGCCCAACAAAAATCCGTGCTTTGTATCAGGATTATGTGCTTGAAAAGAACAGAACAAATTGCATTTAGAATGATCAAAATGACCCATTTTCCTCATCAAGTTGCTAGCAGACACCGTAGGATATTTATGAATCCAAGTTTTCCCACTACCAATCCTCCTTCCTGCTGCGAGCACAGGGACACGTCCCTATCAGGCACCTCGAGGGTAGATTTACCCAAAGAGGAGCTACCTTTGCCGTTATCCTCGCCACCGGGCAGGAGCTGGGCAGTCACCAGGGAGCCAAAGCAGCTTTATCGCTTCAATATCCAAAAATAGAATGCTTTTGTACACCGACATCTACACCAGGCTATTTGCAAATGCCATTTCTCCCATCCAAAAATAAAGTCTCCATTCTGCAGAAGTTAAGTTCCACCATGTATCCAAGAACCTCGCTCCACCAAAATCAAGCCTTCACCCTAGTTCGAGTTAAACCTCACCTTGGTTGAACGCCATCACTGCACACACAGACAAGAGTTCCCCCACTGCAGAGATCTAGGTGGACCACATAAGCTTGAGGCTCTATTTTGTTGTGTGATGATCTGAATGCACTATTCACCCCATGAAACAGCAGGGCAGTGTTAGGGAGTTGCATTTAGACAAGTATTAGAGCTTCTGGAGAAACTTTACAGGAAAAACAGATATACCACATGCCTACTGGATGCTCCCCATTTCCCAATCAGCATTTTCCCCCCAACAGAAATGTTGATTTAAACTGTTCCTGCTAGCGTGAGTGCAGGACAAGGTTATGTGATTCTTGGAGTCGCCACATCAGGTCATGAATGATGTAGCAATGAAAAGAAAATTCCTTGCTCGTTGCACAGCTCATAAAGGTTGAGATTGTGAAACCACTTGCCACGTCGTGCTGGGCTCTGCCTCAGTGCACGCACAGACACACATCTGCACAAGAGCCCAGCACAGCAGATGGAGGAAACTTTTGATCATCATCTCACAGTCACTTCTCAACATAAACCATTGAGCGCTCAACCCTTGTGAAACTCTGATTGTGAAAGTGAGTTCTGAAAAATATTTACATCCCTGCTTCAACATGCAGGCACCTAAAAAAAAAGGCACCTGTTCATAAGAAACTAATGTGCTTTTATATTACCCTTTGCTACATATCTGTGTACAGATATGCTACACAATAAATTATAAAAACCTCCTGGAAATTATGCTGGGACATGATGAAATACAACCCCCATAGGCTGGCAAGCGTTCCCTCTCCTAAGCTCAGAGAGAAGAATCAGAAGAGCCTAGGGGATTATCTTCTCATAACCTCAGGTTTTATCTGCTTAGTGACCACAGGAGGAAAAATAGAACTTTCTGAACCTGATTTTCAGAAGCCCTGTGTATCTGAAATCTCCACTGATGGGAAAAGGTATCCAGCAGGTGTAAAAAACATAATAAAGGGTCACCACATAGAAAGAGTTAACATGCTTAGATTATCCACATGGCTTCGCTTTGAAATGCCAAGGTTTTTTGGGGGGACAACATCAACTCTGATTTCCTAGGTTTTCAGTGCTTGGTTTAGGGATAATCCCTTACAGGGCTTTTTGTTCACCACTATTCCTTTGCCCAGGGAATATACGTTTCTTTTCATATAAGAGTTTCTAAAAAAGCCAAAAGCCTTTAGTTTCAGCTTGGCCTTTAGAGATGGGGAAAAGCTTTGATGAAGAGAGAGTGTATTTTTTAAAGGGGAGCATTATAAAGCACTGAATATGTTTCCTGGTTTAACTGACCCCAGACTCTAACCTTAGCTAAGCTAATAATTGAGAAAGTAAACTAATTAGCATCTAAGTCCAGAGCTTGCCCAACTTCACATCCAATATTATCACACTGCATCTTCCTTTCCAGTCTCTCAAAACTGTGCTCAGTGAATCAAAGATGTTCCCAGCCTGTATCATCTGCTATCTCTGGGCATGGCAGCAATCAGGCCAGTATATCTCTGTGCAGCTGTTTTGGAAAAGCCACTGTCCTCACTTTATGACAAAAGTCAAGAAATAACTACTGCAAGAAGCTCCTCAAACCCCTATTTTAAGTCATTTAAGTTGCAAGTCCAGGGAAGCAAGCGCCTTTGTGATAGCACAGCTGTAGATTAAAAAGATTCCCAGGGCCTCCTAGCTATTCTGACTCTTGCTCTTTAGAATTATATGAATATAGGCTTAGAGACCACCCAAACACTCTTTTTTTGAAGGGCAGGGGGGAAGGGAGGAGGGCTGAAGGAGAAGAGAGGGAAAGGGAATGTGACAGAGCAAATGACCCGCACGCTGGACAACTGTAATTTTACAGTAACAAAGATCTAACAGCAGCACTGACCTGTGCCAGCAGCTGTATTTACATTCGAGTCGGAAAGGGAAAGCAGGCTAAAGGGAATGGTACGAACACCCTATGATATAGTGGCCTTTAGGAAGGCACTAACTCTCACTTGTAAGATCCTGTTGTGGGAATTTAAGTTGCCTTCAAAAGCTCACCAGGGTGTAGCTGATTTTTGCCTCTTGCTTAGCAAATCTGTGGCTAGTTCTGTACCTGTATCTCCAGCCTCTATCAAAAGATGCTAACATAGTGCAACTGCTGTGTTATTCCTTTTTGTTTGCATGTTTTCCCCCGTCTAATGACAAATCCCATTAGGGTTAGGGGTCTAGACTTCAATGGGCACTTTTATGCCATGAGGTCCTAACCAGAATATCTCCTTGGGGACGCAACGTCCTTGCATTTCTGCTATCCATCATCTTACTTTTAACCTGGCTGCTGTTAAAGGCAACACCGTTAAAGCAAAGATCTGCATTAAAAGTCTTCTTTCCCCACTGCAAGAACAAGTCCTGCCCTGCTGTCGTGACTTCTGACAATGTGACAAACACCAAGGAATACAACAACTTCAGTCTTAGAAGGCAACCAAAGTGGGGCCTGGCATAAAAGGCAATGTTTGACTGAACTACTATTAGCTATCATCAGAACTGGATCGTGCAAGACCAGCAGGAGAAAACATGGCCAGTAGGAATGACCAAATTTCTATGGAAAACAGAGAAATGACTCGATTTCTAATTTCAGTCCTAGAGCTAATTTATGAGATCATGCTGCCCCAAAGGACAGACAAGCTACAAGGGTCCTTGCAGACTTTCCTGCAGGTGACTAAGCCAGCCCCCAGGAAACCAGGGCTTTAAGGAGAATTAAATGAGGAGGTGCAGCACCCACATGCCATAACCTGTGCTCCTTCCATTCAACCTGCTGTGGACACCCCTGCTTCCACACCAGCCTCCCAGGCAGCACACAGGTACCTCAATATGCAATTTCATCCTTCCCTCCTTCCAGCAGGGCCTCATGTGGGCAAACACTGGCAGTTTTGGGGAGCTCATCTTCACCTGTGACCAAATATCCTAGATGTAAATCATAGCTTCCTATTTTATTAGAAATTATCATCATGGCCAAGGCACTGGAAGAAACAGGATGACAGTAAGCAAGTTAAGTCTCTAGCCTGCACGGCAAGTTTATGAAAAGGAAAAAAGCTCAAAAGCCCTGCTTAATTCCAAAAAGCTAAATAATCTAGCTGCTTTTCTTAGTGGAGAGAAGGAAGGTAGAAATGTTCTAAGCACCACAAACAGTCACCTTAGTGAAGCTAACCTCCCTGATATTCAGGAATTGGAGCTCACAGCTCTCCATTGACAATATAGTAAATGCATAAACCTGAATTTGGCCCCGGATGCCTGGGTATGAATCCAGTCCATCCCTTTAAACTGAAAGCACTCAAGCGGTACTGGGTCTCTTCCACACTAAAATTCATTATATAGCCCTTCGACAACTTTTTGTTTTGTTTTTTAGTTGATTCAGGTTTCCTAAACTTATCTCTTAATAAAAATCATAAACAAAATGGAACATAGCCAAATGCAAAGAAAACCCCCACACACACACAAGCATTGCTCTGTTTGTTGTGCTCCAGCTTTTCTGAGCTGCTCCCATCTTTATTGTTCTTCCTTCACACCATGAGTTCTTGGATAGCAAAGATAAACAGTCCCTGTCTTCAGAGAGAAAGGCTGGCAAGGAAATCAAATGAAAAATGCCAGTCACATTTGCAGCAAGACAATCAGCTAGAATAACAGTAATTGCTTCCATTATTCATACTGAGACTTCACTTCTGTTACCAAGTATCTCTCAAAGCCTTGTTAGGCCAGTGCACACATGAGCTGCTACCCTGATCATATGGAGAACATACCTGCTCAGGATCCTCGGGTGCTGAAGCTTTAAGCACATGCACATGTTTCACCAATTCCTTTATTAGCAGCTGCTTTTAATCACCTGCCAAAAGCAGGTGCTTATGAACTTCCTTGGGTAACAGAGGAGCTAAGTGCTTCCTGAGGCAGGGTGCAAGAGTCAGGATGTCAGAGGTGCTTGGGACAGGTTGGTGGGGAAGGGACAAAGCAACGACAGAGTTCAGTGTCAGACAGATTTAGTACATACTTGTTGCGTGCGAGATTGCAGCAGGCAAATCACACTAGCTGTTGATTTAAATAACAAGGTACTCTGACAAAATTTTCAGCAAAATCCTCAGGAACTATTCCAGTCTGCAGGACACAATGACTAAAACCTAGTGCAAAAGCTCAAACTCCTCATAGGGCAGAACTGCTTTTCAGACAACACAATTTGTTTTCATGGCCCACAGAAACATGATTCCTCTTCGCTGTTTTGTGAGCTTCTTGCTAAGGTGCTTAAGGCCACTTTAACAAAACTAGGTGTCTACCATGCTTTAATATGTAGAATTTAAACAGTTAAATTCTGCTCATCTCTTCATCTTCCATGTCATTCACCCTGAAGAACACGCAGAATTTCCCCACGCATTCACCGGTATACAAGTCCATTATGTAGGTACCTGAACAGGACCAATTCCCATCAAATCCTGCCCTTCAAGCGAAATAAAACACAGGTAGGTGAAAAATAGCAGTAATGGTGCATGAGCTCAAAGGCCAAAATCTGCTTTCACAAACCCTGTCAGCAGAAGCTCCTGAACCAGTGGATAGGGGTTCACCCCCGCTCACTCCCTTCCACGCTCCCCTCGCGCTCGGGAAGGGCCGGCCGCGCAGGAGGGAGCGCGAGCACCGAGCCGGCACCAGAGCCGTCCGGACACGGCAGGCAGCCCCCAGCAAGGCCCCATCCATCGTCCCAAGCCACACAAACAGCGACCCCGGTCTGCAAGCCCAGGGAAAAGCCTGTGAGATGAGGAGCAGGAAAACTGGTGTGATTCTGTCACTGATGGAGGTAACTCCCTCTCCTTGCTGCCAGAAACAACCATTTCAGGGACTCCGTTCTGCAATACTGGGAATTCCTGCAAAACTCCTATTTCTGACGTCCTGCTCTTATGTGAAATATCCACAGTGTTTGCAAAAAAGTGATTATGAATGACTAACCAGTCGTGTATATATTTCAGGAAAACTTGGAAACAATCCTGTTATTTTTGGAAACACGTCCCCTTGTTCAGGGTAAGCTGGCAAGGAAGAACTACTGTGGAAAGTTACCTGAAAACCAGAGAGGCTGGAGTGCCACCTACTGCTGGCCTCAGGATTTAAGCTTCTGATTTCCAAACTCCCATGACCAGAACACAAAAATTGTCACCGGGAACTAGACCTAAGGCCAACAGGATCCCACACTAGACTCCTCACAACAAAGTTACTGCTGCTGTAAACATACGAGCCAACGCTGACTGTGAGCTTTGCGGCCCAAAGCATTTGATATGCAGGCCCTTCAAAAA
>JAVCKT010003642.1:0-10118 GCA_032273925.1 Rhynchotus rufescens
GATCGCCTCTCGCTGCTTAGCCGTGCCGGCGCTGTCCGCAGCGGCACCGCGGCGCGCCCCGTGCTGCGCCTGCAGCGCCAAGGGCAGCCGCCCGGCCCGACCGACAGCCACCGGCCTGACCGACAGCCGCCGAGCTCACAGCCCGCGGCAGGCCCAGCGTGCCGAGCAGCGACCTGCTGTGTCCGTCTAACCCTCCATACCCCTCCCGTACGTCTGACCCTCCATACCCCTCCCGTATGTCTAACCCTCCACAACCCTCCCCTACGTCTGACCCTCCACAACCCTCCCGTACGTCCAGCCTTCCCTCGGCCTCAGCCTGGTGGGAAGGCAGCGGTGCGGCCGAGCTGGCAGTCGCGGATGCTGCGCCTTGTAATTACTGCTGCAGTGTCGGTAACGGGGACGTCGCTTCCCCGTCGCGGTTGCAGAGCCTGTGGAATGGTGTCCGGGTTTCTGTAGCCGTTCCTGACAGGTTATTGCTCCAGAAATCCCGGATCGGTGGCTGCAGCTATTGGTGATGATGAAAGGGCCCATCTAGCGCTTTATTGAATGCACTATGTATGAAAAATGGAAGTGCTTGTTTCAATTACTTAATCAATAGCATGTTAAACCATTTATCACTAATTTGATTAAAGAACATGGTTTTAGAGCTATATGTTCTTCTACCTACTCAATCTATTTTAAATTCCGTGTCTAAGAAAGCATGGGATAATGGAAAAAGGGGGGGGAAACAGGTGGTCTGTAGCTACCTTTACTTTCTGGGCACCAGCAGTTTCCCTTTTGCTCTATCATCGAACAACATTAAATGGAGTCAATGGAATTTGTAGTGGCCCTTTATCGCCTGCTTCTCTTGGGTCTCTGTCCTTTTTAATCCCTGGCTGTGCGAAGGGGGTAATTGGGGGCCAGCAAGTGCCCGTAATGCGGCTGTGGTTATTTTACCACGAGCGTTTCCGACCCAGCAGAGCCGAGCTCCTGTGCCGGCCGTTCTTCCAGGGGCCTCCCCGTGGATTCAGCAGCCACGTTTGTGACCGCTGGCAAACTGGCCTCCAAGGAGCAGGCAGCTGCCGAAAAGTGAGGGCTGCTGCGGGAAGAGACAGCAAAGGGGGAGCTGCCAGGGGCTGGTCACAAAAATAGTGTAGCTCCAAGGTCATCTCTTGGGGATGATGGAGGAAGGGCTTTTATTGTTCTGTTGCCTCTCCAAGAGGCAGCCAAAATCTGTTTCCACCAAAAGTCTTTGCAATGTGGCCGGTGCCAGTGAATATTCTGCAGTGGTTCTAGCAAAGAGCCTTTTTGTCTTAATGTATTTAGTAAGGTGTTGGTTTCTCTGTTTACCCTGCCACGGCAGGCGAGTGTTGTCGTGAGGGGCAGCGATTCCCTGTCCATTCCTACAGCACCGTGCGGAGCTGCTGCGCTGTAGGGCTGGGGGTGCTGCAGAGCATTGCAGCAAGGGGTGGTCAGAAAAATACAGACATCGTTTTCTTACCTTTACCTGTGGAAAGTTGGTGTTCTCTGGTAGATTTCATAATATTTGAGAGGGTTAGGATTGAAACACGAATTTCATGAGAATCTCTGGATTTGAACTTTTTTTTTCATTGAGTCACTTGAGGTTTTCCTTGCTGTCTTGCACTGAACAGAGGAGATGCTAGTTGTCTAATAAAAATGATAGATATAAACAGAAATTCCATGTATTTTTTACTAGACTTGTTTCCGTTAAGGCACAGACTGGTGAGCTGTTGCTGTCCTTTGCCATCTTATACATAACAGGGAAAACATTGGCATGTGTAAGTGAACATATTATTAATGCATGTTGAAAGTGTATTCCACAGCAAAACAGAGGTGCCTTCTTCATTTCATCTCGTAAAAAAAGAAAGACTGTTTGACTTCTGTTTAAGGTAGATTTTGGTAGTGATCTTTTTTATTTTTTTTTTCAGTGAGCTTTGACTGTGTTTGAAGTTGTCTCTGCTGCTCTCCGCAGGCCTCCCAGGAAGAGCTGAAAGGTGCCTACCGGCGGCTGTGCATGCTCTACCACCCGGACAAGCACAGAGACCCCGAGCTCAAATCGCAGGCCGAGCGGCTCTTCAACCTCGTGCACCAAGCGTATGAAGGTGAGCGCAGCTCCTCAGCTGCAGGGCTGCTGTGGGATTCTGAGCAAGCTTTTTTTTTTGCTTGAGTTTTCAGAGTTCCATGGTTAGTTCTCGGGCAATCGGTGCAGAACAAGTAATCTGGGAGAGCAAGTGGTGCTCTGCCAAAATAGGGTTGGACAAGGATGGTGAGGGAGATCCGAGACAGGCAGCTCAACGCTGAGGAGCTACCTCTGAGAGCTAGTCCATAGCAGACCTTGCTTAGAAAGTAGGCAGGGACTGCTGTCATTAAATTGCTAATAATCCCATTGATTGTTAGAGGGTTTGCATCACTCCTCAGTCATAAAAGCAATTTTAGAATTGTTCTATTAATACAGCTTGTGAAAACTAAGGAAAGAATGTTAGTGTAAAAATTGAGTGGATCTGTAGAGCAAAGTTTCGTGTTTCCAGGGTTTGTGTTTGAATTGCAACTAACACTAGTGTGTTGGCATGAAATTTGAGAAGCCCAAGAACTGAATTCTGTCCTGTCTTTTGATTTTAATTTGTAGTGCTTAGTGATCCACAAACCAGGGCCATTTATGACATTTACGGGAGAAGAGGACTGGAAATGGAAGGTTGGGAGGTGAGAGAAACCCTATAGCCTATGGAATGGATTAAATCCACCTTTATCTGAAATTCTTGTTCCGTGCTAAACTGCAGTGACCCCTGGAGTAACATCCTCTTTGTGGTAATGTTTAGTTTTCAATTTATTTTTGAGTAGGTTGTGGAAAGGAAGAGAACTCCAGCTGAAATAAGAGAAGAATTTGAGCGTTTGCAGAGAGAGAGGGAAGAGAGAAGACTGCAGCAGCGAACTAATCCAAAGGTAGGCAGAGACTTGATCTCTCTCTCAAAAAGGGAATCCTTAAAGTGTTAAAGAATACAAAAAGTAGTGAGATAAAGGTAAGTTAGGTACTATAGTAAATAACCGCTCAGGCACCCATTCCTGAATAAGAAATTTGTGTGAAAAATACGAGGAAAGATAGCTAATTCTTGAGCGGTACCCCTCTATAGAATATGCAGCTTCTTCATTGTGTTGAAACATGTAGAAACAAACAAACAAAAAAAGAAAAACAGTTTTAAGCAACTTTAAGAACACAATGTGGAACCTTTTATGAATCCCTTTAAATATTCCAAATAACACGACTACAGATCTTCCCTTCCGTACTGCAGTATTGACACAGTAATGCAGATATAAATTCAAACACATCTTCAAAGCAACCAAAAAGACAAAAGAGATACTGGACCACTGGGTAGGAAGTCCTTGGCTGGAGCACAGAGAGCAAAATCAACCTGAACAGCATTGGGATCTTGCCAGCTCCACAGTTAGTGCCAGGTTTAAGGACGCTTCACAGTGCTCACACGGTGAGCATCATTACTGAGTACTTTGTTCTCCTCCCTCTGTCTGAGCAGCAATAAACTGGCCCTAAATGACTCGCCTCACAGCTGAATCTCAGCTGTTCAAAGATGATCAAGAACGGTGAAGAAGATGTCCCCTAGTATTGCTGGAGGAGAAGTGGAAGTGATGATTGACCACTGCTGTCTTTTTTACCTGCTGTGCCTAGAATACTCCAATAATTTAGAATGCTAATAGCCAGGCTCTTGGCTTGATAAACACATCAGGCAAAGGAAGGTTTTGTCAGGATTACCACTGAGTAAGGTTTGAAAGCTTCTTAAATCACAAAACTTGTTTGCCATGCAGTGAACAGCACAAGAGTTGGACCTACAGTCCCTGATGCATTTGTGCTTTAGTCTACCTGAATTAGATATAAGGGAGAGCCGCTAAAAATATCCCAAACTATTTTTTTTAAATGTGTGATAATGATACTTAATTTCTGTCTCTGCATTGCAAAGAAATCATAAAGATATTGGTTGCAATTTACGTAGACAAGAAACATTATCTGTCTTGGGGAAAAAATCTGTAAAGAGAAAACAACTTTGTTTTATTTATAACTGTTCTTGGTGGGAAGCTGGTATCCCCAAAGCTCTAGCTGGAGGATTGCAGTCAACTCTGCAGCTCGGGGTTCTGTGTTCTGAAGTGCTAAAGCACAGATGGCTCCAGTGTTTTGGTGGCTTTGAAGCAGGAGGACTCCTGCTTCATCTAGTCCGTGCATGGACTTATAAAATGGTGCAGCGTAATTTGGTAACGTAAGAAACAAATTCACAGTTGCTATAACTAATAATAACGTTATTTCTGAAGGCTGCTAGCGCTTTCATGACCAGCAGTTTCAAATCATTAATCTTTTCCTAAGTTGACAGATGTGTAGGGACAGCTATGGTTAAGGCTGTGTCAGGAAGAGTGTTGGTCTGAGCTGTCAGAGTCACCCCTCTGCACCTCTCTGGCTGTAGCTCTGCTCTGGCTTTGCAGCATTGAGGGGTGAGCAGTCTCATGCTGTTCTCCAAATGCTGAGATTTCTTGCACTGCTGAAAAACAGTTCGTGCTGTGCTCTTCCCCATGGGACAAAAACAGGTTTACAATATGTAATTTAAATTTTTATGGCTTTTTTTTTTTCATTTTAGCTGTCTTGTTAGTGGGAAAGTGAATTAAAAATAATCACAAAAATAGTTTCTAACATACAGAAGCCTGCTAATTATATCTTGCACGTGGAACACTATGTGGCTGTGACATTTGTCCTCAAGGTTATGCTTGCCTTTCTGTGCCCACCTTCTCAAGAAACCTTTCTGTTTGCTGAATAAGTTTAGTTTCTGGGGACTTTTGTTACCCAATTCCAGTGTTTGAATGGATGCAGCCTATCCCTTCTCCCATTCTACCCCAAAATCTTAACTTCTGTTTTAAGACGAAAAATGAAACCTAAGTCCGGATAAAGTGAGTCCTAACTTATCTGTGATGCTTCTCTTTTTTTTCTCCAACTCCTCTTGAAGCAACCATGTATTTGCAGGCAGGTAATCAGGTATGTTTGTTATTAAGCACCCACTGAAGGAAGGAAACCTGAGAAGTGAATTTGTGAAAGTTTTCAGAGGATTCCACCATCCCTTGGGATTATTTCAAACAAGATTATGGAGAAAAATAAGCTTTGACTAGGAGCTGAGGTAAAAAGAATGCAGGAGTGAAAGTGCATCAGGCAGGAGGATTGTCAACCCATGGCTTCTAAGTGATCCCATTTGCTCTTTTAAAACTGTCTTTTTGACCTGCCCATGGCTTTATTCCAGGTAAGAAGGGATTTCTGGATGCCGTAAAACGGAGCAAGTTAAAATGTCTCTGCTGGAGAGTGGGGTGATTTGGGCGGATGGATCTTCTGGGAGAGGGATGCAGGCATGGTTACTTCCACGTAATGCTTCTCAGTGACTTTAGGAATTTGACATTTTATCTGGATGTCTTGCTGTGGTTATAAGCAGTAAAAAGTGGAGCTGCATTGTAAGCCTCAGCCTCTGTGTCTTGTGATAAAATTAGCCATCTGGGTGTTTACAGCAATTGCTTATTGGCAGTCTATGGAAATGTCTCTCTAGGCAGTGTTCCTGTGGAATTAAGTAGCACAGCTGTGATCATTTCATACCAGAGCACAAGTTACTTTAAATTTCCCAACATTTTGCTAGCTCTATGAAATGGTTCCAGCAAAATAAAGTATTTCTAACCAGAAATGTTGAGCAATAACCAGATGTAGGCTGTTTGGCAGGTTTAGAATTGGGTCTGTTGTTTGGTAGTTTAGGTTTTTTCTTTTAAAGATATGCAGAAGGGTTGGAAAGTTGATTATTTGATTTGAGAAGACTTGCTTCCTGTTCCAGAAATTAAATCTTACTATTTTCCTGTTGTGGAAGTTCAAGATTTAAGAAATACAGGTCCCTCAAGGCCTAAACTTGTGCAGCTTCCAAAAGTCACCTTCCAGAAAGGAAATGGTAGGAGGGGGGGAAAAAAAAAAAAAGTAAGAAGGGAGTAGATTATTCTCAGGTATGTTTCTTAACTCTCTTTTAAACTGGGGCTCTTTGCCTTTATTTAACCACCTTTCCAGAAATGAGACATTTTGAGAGACCTGTATTTTCCATGGGTTACCTAGAATTGCCACAGAGCTTGGAAAGCTCCCAGTTAGTTCAAACGGAACAAAACCTGTCCTGCCTTTTGTTCCCTGAATGCTTCATTTGCTGCTCTGCAAGTCTGCTGCTGGTAGATCTGTCTCCGCAGGCAGGTTCGTGAGTCCAGGCAACTTTCATTCAAAATGAAAGCTTTAATTCAAAAGCTGACAAATACTACACAAAGCACCAAGTGGGTCAACCCCTTTTACAGACAGATTGTATCGTAACATTATTCTATATGCATATATAAAATCTTTAGATTTGGAAGAGCGAAGTGTTACCAGACTGTGGCAGGACATCGCACGTTGGCGTTGTTGGTGTCAGCGTGGAGAAGATGATTTACTTTGTTCCAGATCGCTCCCATTTTGACAGATGCAGCCAAAAGGACTTGGTCCTTGGCAGGACAGCTCAGACATGCCACGTCTCTCCTGCAGATTTATAATGTTCCTACTTGATGTTTCTTTTGGCCAGAAGAGCAGCATAACTATTGGCATCATCCTCCAATTACCCCATCTTCCAATTTTTTATTCCAGCTTAGTGAAGGATACAGGTTTGTTCCTGGTTGTAACATTGTCTTCTGGTGTTCATTTTCTGTCTCGCACAGCATTTTTGGTTTAGTTTCTTGACCTTGTAAAGCAATGTCTGCCACCTAGATTAATGTAGTAGACCTTAGTGAGCAGTTTGATTGCTGCTTGATTTTCTTTTACAACCAGCTGTTGCACAGATTGGCTCTCTTGCTGCCTCTGCTTATAGAAATGTCTGTCTTCACAATTTAGTGGGTGTGATTCCCAGGAACAGAATACACTTTACAGGAAAGTTTATACTAGAAAAAAAAAAAAAGTAATTGTCTGGTTGTAAGTAATTCCTTGTGAAATTACTTAATTTAAATCCTTTTTTTTAAAGGAAAATATCGATGATGGAATTTTACATTAGAACAAAGTTGAAAAATAGGCACATAAGCCTTGTATGAAAAAAGCAATTTCCTTTGCAATAATTATCAATAGCAACAGATGTGCGAGACTTCCTTGCAGATATTTTTGCAGAAATAACTTATCCTGTGAGTGCTCCCCGAAGTCTGAAACATGAGCCATCCTAACGTGTAGCAAGGGTGATTCATGGGTTTTCTGCCATCTGTCCTCTTGACTCTACAAGTAATTTTATTTATTTATTTTTTACATTGCCCAGATTTCTTCCCTGGTCACTACGTGAAGAGTTGCTGCCGCAGGACGGTGCACGTCCAGCGGTGCTTTGCCCTTTGGGATACCATCACCTGCGAGAGGCAGTGGCGTTTTAGGCTTGTTTGCTTTTAGTGGGCTCCTCAAGCATCCCCCACGTGCGGCTGGCCGTGGGGGTCATATCTGCTTAAGGGAAGCATCTGTCCTCAGCAGCTGGAGGGAGAACATCCCTGCTTCTTGTGCTGGGTTGGCATGGAAGGCTGCACGCAGCCAGGAGCTGGTTTGCATGCTCTTGCACCTTGGAGAAAGCCAAGCCAGCATCAACGTGCAAAACCTACCCAGCTCACCTAGAAGACTGGAGTAATTTAGGTTGTCTGCTCGTTCTCTTCAGCTGTGCAAACTTGGAAACCAGTATATTTAATTATACCCTTACAAAGAAAAGAGGTGGAACCTCCATCTGATGATGTGTCTTCAAGAGTGTTTCTCCCTGCAGCAGAGACTTTGCTTGCCGAAGAGACAGGCCTTGCCAAGTGGGACAGCTCTCTACCCCTTCCCGGATTTCCGGGATAGGGCAAATTGGGCGCAGTTCTGCTGCTCCTCTGAGGCTTTGCTGAGAGGGGAGCAGCAGGGAGCACTCACCTTTCCTCCAGCCCTGCTGGAAGGCAGTCTGTGCCTGATCTCACGCTCTACCAAGCGTATCAGAAGTTGTCATTTTTGCATAGGTGTTTTTTTGAATCCAAAGGCTAATATCCCTCTAACTGATGGTGAGTGTGGTCTTCCACACTATACTGTTGCACTCACCTAATCACATTTGTCTGTGGTGGGAGCTGTATCGCCAGTGTGTGGTACCAGTAGCAGTCTGCTGTGTAAGGTTTCCATTTAAAGCCTGCGTATTGGGCTTTAAATTTTATCATCTTTCCCAGCTGATAAGAAAGTAGACAGCTAGCTATTTTGCCCGAAAGGAAGATGTTACATGGCTTGCTGCAAGAATCAGTGCTGAAAGAGTCCAGCGGACTCAAAGGATTCTAACAAAACAACTGCTAGTAGAGACCTTTTTTATTCCCCGGGTCAGTAAGTAGAGGTGTTCTTAAAGAACCTTTCAGGTAGCAGTTCTGCTGTTCTGCGGCTGGCTGGCTGCGTGTGCACAGGGAGAGGCTTTCCCTGCTGGCCCTGCCCTGGGGAGGGCTCCTTCTCCCCACAGCCTGAGCAGGTGGCTGGCAGGGAACTGGGAGCAGCAGCGGTCTCCCCTGCTATCCGGTGCCATAGGGGTGCTGTTGTTCTCTGGGAATATTTTTAACATTACCATCTGCTGCCTTTCCTGTGCTTGTGATGGAGCCAGTTTCCTTGCCAGGACCTATAGGTTTCTGAGGGTGACTTCACCTGCTTGGCAGGAGGCAGAATGTCTTTGCGGAATCCGTTCCTCGGAGAAAGGCACCAGAGCAGAAGTTGTCCTGAGCAGTTGGGGAGAGACTGAGCAGGAGGAGGCTCCTTTCTCTGAGGGGATCTTGCAGATTTTCCTGAACAGGTCCATGTGTTCTCATTTCACTTTCCCTGTTTTCACTGAGAGAAGTGTCTGCTGCACAAATTCATAGGTGTGTGTGAGAAAGGAGGTCATGAAATTTAAGTGTGTAAGAAGCTAGATTTTAATAATGAATTTCTGTGTTTATGCCACACTTGGAAAAGAAACCCCTCTGATTAGCACTGCTGTCTAGCACTGATCAGCAGAGCTGCCTGTGCCAATCCCAAACCCTCGGGATGAAGGGAGGTAAGCAGGCAGAGCCCCCTGCGCAGCACCCAACCCTCCTGCTCCCAAGCAACGGGGCCTGGAGAGCCTTTGGGAAGAGCTCCCACCACAGAAACGTGTAGCTGGCAGGACGAGTAAACATGAGGAGTAAAGTGCTTTGCAGCGGGCTGGAGTAGCGGTGCGGTGCCGGGGCTGCTGGCAGCCTGGCCTGGCTCCCCGGCCGTCTTGGCCTTGCTCCGAGGAACGGCGCGGTGTAGGAGAGCACTGGAAGGGAAGAAGATGCAACGTTTGAGAAGCAGATCCCTTGAAGGTGACTTTGCAGATCGCTCCCCAAAAGGAGTCATCCTCGTGCAAGTGGCTGGAGGTCGTGGCTTGCACTGCTGCGAGCGGGAGGTAAATGTGCAGGTTTGAAGTTGAGCTGCCTTCCAAGAACAGTTTTCAAACAGTCAGGGTACAGTCCCTGTTGCAAGGTTCTCTTGGAAACAGGTAAACCTTTCTATTTGAAAATATTTGTCCCATTTTCACTGTGTAAGGAAATGGAAAATAAACATTATTAAGAACGCATAAGGAATCTCCACAACAAATAAACAGTTGGAGTCAAATCCAACCAAAACTTTGAATTAGATTGTGAGTCCTGTCAATTTCTGTAATTCTCTTATAGTTGGGGTTTGGGTTTTTATTAGAATGCAGTGAACATGGAAAAAATGCTCACTCAGATCGAAATAAGAATTTATTCACTTTACATTTACAATGTCTATGCCTTTGTGTGCCTATCCAGCTACAAAGTTTTATTCCTTCAGCTTGTTTTTCAGGGTTCATTCTGTGCTCGTGCATGGAGGCGTTTTATTGCAAGTGGTGTATTTCACATGAGCTGGAGTGCTGGTTAATAGAGCTGTAGGGAGTTTTCCAAAGCCTGTTGAAGCTGTGTGACTCAGAGAAGAATCTCATTGTGCCCTTTTCAAATAAACCCACTCTTGCAGTTAGCCGGAATGAACACAGCAGCACATAGCCAGACTATTTAGCTATGGCCTATTTTTTTTTTTTTTTTGGAGTTGT